>OX387247.1:11643111-11650611 GCA_947562095.1 Branchellion lobata
TGGATGGGTGAGGAAGGGTGGATGGGTGAGGAAGGGTGGATGAGTGAGGAAGGGTTGATGGGTGAGGAAGGGTGGATGAGTGAGGAAGGGTGGATGAGTGAGGAAGGGTGGATGGGTGGTAGAAGGGTGGATGAGTGAGGAAGGGTGGATGAGTGAGGAAGGGTTGAGGGGTGAGGAAGGGTGGATGAGTGAGGAAGGGTTGATGGGTGAGGAAGGGTGGATGAGTGAGGAAGGGTGGATGAGTGAGGAAGGGTGGATGAGTGAGGAAGGGTGGATGAGTGAGGAAGGGTGGATGAGTGAGGAAGGGTGGATGAGTGAGGAAGGGTGGATGAGTGAGGAAGGGTTGATGGGTGAGGAAGGGTGGATGAGTGAGGAAGGGTGGATGAGTGAGGAAGGGTGGATGGGTGGTAGAAGGGTGGATGAGTGAGGAAGGGTGGATGAGTGAGGAAGGGTTGAGGGGTGAGGAAGGGTGGATGAGTGAGGAAGAGTGGATGAGTGAGGAAGGGTGGATGGGTGGTAGAAGGGTGGATGAGTGAGGAAGGGTGGATGAGTGAGGAAGGGTTGAGGGGTGAGGAAGGGTGGATGAGTGAGGAAGGGTGGATGGGTGAAGAAGGGTGGATGAGTGAGGAAGGGTGGATGAGTGAGGAAGGGTGGATGGGTGAGGAAGGGTGGATGAGTGAAGAAGGGTGGATGGGTGAGGAAGGGTGGATGGGTGAGGAAGGGTGGATGAGTGAGGAAGGGTTGATGGGTGAGGAAGGGTGGATGAGTGAGGAAGGGTGGATGAGTGAGGAAGGGTGGATGAGTGAGGAAGGGTGGATGAGTGAGGAAGGGTGGATGAGTGAGGAAGGGTGGATGAGTGAGGAAGGGTGGATGGGTGAGGAAGGGTGGATGAGTGGTGGAAGGGTGGATGAGTGAGGAAGGATGGATGGGTGAAAAAGGGTGGATGAAGATAGACGGATTCACCAAAGCTAGGTCGGTGAGCAGAGACATTTTGAACTCCCAGTCTAAACTGGCGTTGTCCTTGTGTAGAATGTCCTGCGGTGGTGAGAAGTGCAAGGGAGACAATGGAAAGTTTACAATTAATTTTCGAAATGATCACAAATAATTTTAGTACAAATACAAATTATAAAAATAAAATAAGAAAAAAAAGTATAAACAATAAAAACATTACACTCTGTCTCGTAAAATTTGCATTCACAGATTTCAGCATTCAAAGTAGGTCAGCATTCGAATTAGGTCAAGATTCAAAGTAGGTCAAAAGTCAAAGTAGGTCAAAATTCAAAGTAGGTCGAAATTAAAAGTAGGTCAGCATCCGAAGTAGGTCAGCACTAACGGAAAGGCTGAGTCTAGAGCAATGTTCGAAGAGGATGCCTGGGCGGTCTGGGTCGATGAAGCACCCCACAAAGGGGTTGATGTTCTCGTGTCTCAGCTCTGCCAGCTGTGGAGGGTGGGGGTGTGGGTGGGGGTGTGAGTGGAGGTGTGGGTGGGGGTGTGGGTGGGGGTGTGGGTTGATGGGCGCTGGGTGGGTTGGGTGGGTGATTGAGTGGTTGGGTGGTGGGTGGCTGGGTTGGATGGGTTGATTGGATGAGTGGGTTGAGGGGTTGGATGGGTGGTTGGTAGGGTGGGGGGGGGGGTAGTAAAGGATTGGGGGGGTGGGTTTTTTTGTGGTTCGATGGAGGGAAGTTATCTGTTGAGGTTTGGTAGCTATATTATTTCAAGGTTGAATACAGCTAATACATTCAAAATAAATATGAAAAAACTCACGATTTTGAGGTGGTTCTGCATTTTTCCGTTTACCTTGAGGTTCTTGAAGTTAAACTCCTTCAAAAAAACGATGTCTCCCTGTGAGGGTGGTGGTGGTTGCTGTTGTTGGTGGTGGTGGTGGTTGCTGTTGTTGATGGTGGTGGTGGTTGTTGTTGTTGATAGTGGTGGTGGTATTTGTTGTTGTTGGAGGTGTTGTTGATGGTAGTTGCTGTGTTGGTAGTGGTTCTGTTGGTATTATTTTCATTGTATGGTGTTAGTAGAGGTTGTTGTTGTTGTCGTCGTCATCGTTTTTGTTGTTTTTGTTGCTGTTTTTGTTTTTGTTGTTGTTGTTGTTGTTGTTGTTGCTGTTGTTGTTGTTGTTGTTGTTGTTGTTGTTGTTGTTGTTGTTGTTGTTGTTTTTGTTGTTGTCGTCGTCGTCGTTGTTGTTTTTGTTGTTGTTGTTTTCATTGTTTTGTTGGTTTTGTTGTTGTTGTTGTTGTTTTTGTTGTTGTTTTCGTTTTTTGTTTTTTATTTAAAAAAATTAAAAGTGCAAAAGTGAAGAATGAATGACTTCAAAGGTTTAAAAGTCGAAGAGGATTTGGTACGTTGTAGCGACAGATGGTGCTTCTGTTGTCCGTGTCTGAGGAGAAGGTGGTCGACTTGTATTGGCCGTTCACGTGGGAGGAGCTCTGGTGTGGGAGGTTGGAGGAGTTGTTGTCTTGGGGAAGGTTTTGTTGCGGTGGTGGGTGATAGTCGAAATCGGTATGGTAGTTGAAGTTGTTGTAGGGTTGTTGTTGAGGTAGTGGAAGTAGTCGTGGTTGTTTTGGTGATGGTGGAGGTTTTAGTTTTTATTTCCGTGGTTCTTGTTGTTGTTGTTGTTGTTGTTGTTGTTGTTGTTGTTGTTGTTGTTGTTATTAAAATTTTATAGGGTTAAGTGTTATTGTTGTTGGAGTTATGGTTGAGTTTGTTGTGGTAGTTGGAGTTATGGTTGAGTTTGTTGTGGTAGTTGGAGTTATGGTTGAGTTTGTTGTGGTAGTTGGAGTTATGGTTGAGTTTGTTGTGGTAGTTGGAGTTATGGTTGAGTTTGTTGTGGTTGTTGGAGTTATGGTTGAGTTTGTTGTGGTAGTTGGAGTTATGGTTGAGGTTTCAGAGACAAAACTACTTGAGATTCCTGTCATTTTGATTGTAATTAGTTGAAGCTTAGATGCTCTTAGCAGTGACTGACTAAAAAATCTCTCTTTTGAACCAAAAAATACTTTCAATCAAATATGGTTCTACACGATTTTGTATAGTTGAGTTGATTATATGGGCTGAGAATTCTACGAGGTCTTGAAAAATAATCCATGAAAATAGTTATCGAAAATAGTCTTCAAAAAAAGTCTTTAAAAATAGTCTTCAAAAATAGTCTTCAAAAATAGTCTTCAAAAATAGTCTTCAAAAATAGTCTTCAAAAATAGTCTTCAAAATTAGTCTTCAAAATTAGTCTTCAAAAATATTTTGTAAAAATAGTCTTGAGTAGAATGAACTCAACCCTGGTTTCCTCGGTTGAATTGGAGACATTCTTCACATACACCACGTCTTCTGGGAAGACTATGATCTTTTTCTTGCCCTTGATCAACTCTTTGTACACCATCTTGCTCCTGTGTACATATGTGGAAGGTTTGATGTGCTGTTGTATGGATGCATGAATGTGGGGATGGATGCATGAATGCCTGCGTGAATTAATGACTGAATGGATGAATGGATGTGTGAATGGGTGCGTGGATGCATGCATAAATGAATGCATGAATGAATTTTTTGAGTGAAGTGCCGAATGTATAGGATAGCTTTTTAAATATAAAAATGGACTTATGAATAGAAAATAAATTGATGGAATCATGAATAGATTCATGAATGGATGAATGGATTCATGAATGGATGAATGGATTCATGAATGGATGAATGGATTCATGAATGGATGAATGGATTCATGAATGGGTGAATAGATTCATGAATGGATAAATGGATTCATGAATGGGTGAATAGATTCATGAATGGATTCATGAATGGATGAATGGATTCATGAATGGATGAATGGATTCATGAATGGATGAATGGATTCATGAATGGATGAATGGATGAATGAATGGATGAATGGATGAATGAATGGATGAATGAATGGATGAATGAATGAAAGAAAGAATGAATGAATAAACACATCAATTAAAAATAGAATTCATGAATGAATGCATGGATGAGCAAAGTGACCTTATCCTTGAAACCACAACCACGGCAAGCAGGCCCATGACGATCAGGACTAGCACAACGGCGGTGATCCAGTCGAAGTTGTCTGCTCAATAATGTCTGCTCAATAATGTCTGCTCAATAATGCCTGCTCAATATTGTCTGCTCAATAATGTCTTCTCAATATTGTCTTCTCAATATTATCTGTTCACCAACTTATAATATGACAACAATAATGTCGACAACAACAACACGAACAACAACAAATATTCGTGGAAAGTAACAGCAACAACAGCCTAAGCAAGGACATAGCTTCATCCCTTCGATTTATTTTTTATTTCTTCCTTTATCTTCATTCTTCATCTTTTTACCCGTTATTCTTTTTTTTTTCTTTTTTTTTCTTTTTTATCTTTACTCTTCTTCATTCTTTTCCATTTCATCCTCCATCAATCCTTTTATCCCTTTCATCCTCCATTATTCTTCTCATCCTTTCATCCTTCACCATTCTATCTCTCCTTCTCATCTCTTCATCTTCTTCTTCAACTATCCATTTTCTTTACTCATCCATCCATCTTGAGCACTCATCCATCCATTTTGAGCACTCATCCATCCATCTTAATCACTCATCCATCCATTTTAATCACCCATTCATCTATTTTCCTCACCCATCCAGTCTTCTCACCCTTGGGGCAGTCGACAGTGCACAGGTGGGAGGGCAGCAGGGGACCCAGCAGTGAGGCATATTCATCCACATAAGACACCTCATCCACGTTGGACAAGGGTCCTTCAATCACCACCTGGTACAGACCCACTCCACTCCTCACCCACACCGAGAAGTATAGCGGTAGAGGCGCTTTGGGATCAAAGTCAAGACCTCCAGGGTTGAGTGAGACGCTGCCAGTCATCAGTTCAATCTTTTGTCTTCCCTGGGAGGTGTTGGTGTGAATGCTATTGTTGGAGAACAGCCAATGAGATAACATCAAGGCGTTGTAAGATCTTTCGTCAAACATTGAGTACTGTGGGAGAAATGTGTGAAGGCCGTAGAAGAAGGATGTATGAAGGTTGTATGAAAGTTTTATGGGAGTTGTATAAAAGGTTCTAGTGAGATTGCATGAAAATTTGCAAAGATTCTGTGGTCACTCAATTTTTTTTCTGTTTAAAATATTGGTGAAGCGCTAAGAACATACTACTAATATAACTTAAGCTTCAAAAGCTTGGTCTTTATAACTTCAACTCTTTAGAACTCTTTTTATAATATTTATAACAAACAAACAGACCTTCTCGGAGACATTTGCTTTAACACTGCCTGCCACTCTGGCGAGGACTTTGTGGTTGTGGATCTTGACGATCAGACTCCTCTGAAGCAGGCGTGAGAGAAGACTCGAGTTGTCTTTGGGACTCAAAAGGTTTTGAAAGTTCAAGTAGGTGGTGATGTTGGTGGTTTGATTGAAAGTGGTTTCGACGTTGGTGGTTCTCAGTGAGGTTTCTCCGTTGTACATGATCAGGATGTTCAAGTCAAGGCTCTGGTTCCGAAGGGTGGATAATAACGACGAGCTCTCCTCCATCGGCATCAGAAGGATTATGTCTGAAATTTATGAATAATCTTTCTACTAATATAATTTAAATTTTTTAGTATTTGTAAATTAGTTTTTAAAAAAATTACATTCAAAATGACCCAATAAAATAAGAAAAATTGAATTAACTAAAGTTAAATATTTCAAAATCAAAATTTCGAAATAATGGTTAAATGAAATAAACTTCAATTGAGGTTATATTCAATGAATGGGCCACAGCTTGAGAACTTTTGGTGTTGCTTGGAATGACGTTCCACAAGTGACTCATGTTGCCTGTGTAGACCTTGGTGCCTTCGTCGTAGCCTGCACTTTTTTCGTCTCCAAAATCCGCAAAAATGAACTTCACAAGCGAAGAGATGGGAGCCCTGGCAAGAAAGTGAGTGCGAAACATGAAAGAAAATTCATTTGCGATCTCTCGGTAGGTGGGTGTGGAGGAGGAGGAGATGAGAGTAGCGCTGGTGAGGACGAAAGATTCGAATACGCTGTGGATGGCAAAGGCTGCCTGCTTGGGTTGTGGTTTGGTGGAGAGGCCGTGGAAAGAGAGAGAGGGCGTTGCTGGGTATGGAGACTCCCTCAACTGTGGACGGAGCGAACGATTGCAACCCAGACTTTTGATGAGCACGAGGAAAAAATTTAAGTTTGAATAAACGGTTAAATCAAAAATAAAATCAATGCTTTGAAACCAAACACGAAACATACTTCGCATTGCCACGTGACCATGAAAATGCTGTTGATCCTTTCCTTTGGAGGAATCAGTTGTTGTATCACCTTTCCCATGACATTGCTCTGTTGGCAGTGTTCTTCGCTGTTTTCTGGGTTTCCTATGAGAAGGACAGTGCGGTTGAAAGGCGTTTCTTCGAGGTAGTAGTCTTCGAACACGTCTGCCATATGATGCGGTCTGGCAAAGCAGGTTTTGTTGAGTGAAAATGCTGTGCTACCATATTCCTCTTTGATATGTTCTATGGCGGCCTTTATGGACCGTTCGGTCAGTTGCGCTTCTGTGCTCTTGGGAAGACAAGAGGTCTGGTGCAGGATGAGTATTGTCGGTGCTAGATCTGGTTGCGTGACGTTTGCATTGTGGACCAGTTTCAAAAAAGCAATAAAAGACACTGTCATCAAGTGAAGTGAAAAAAACATGCTGTGGAAATTTCAATCGAAGCCAAAACGTCTCCCATCCGGTCGAACTACGACTCTTAAGCATATCCGACTGCCTCCCTACAGAGGCGCAACGCTTGCAGCCGAATAAAACATCTTCCTCTCTTGAACTCCGTGACTCCCTACGCAGGTATGGTTTAATCAGCTAATTGTTTCCACTCCACCAGCCTCCTTCCCTAATGATCTTGCTCGCAGCGTGAATACAACTTTTTAAACTTCTTATTAATAATCAAAAGTTGCCTGTTTTATGGCCTTTTCGCGTTTTGTGACATACCTTCTTTGTAAAGGTGTCTTCCATTACTTTAATGAGCAATCTTGTTTTCAAGTTAAACGCGTTTTCAAGTGCCATGAAGCGACGCAAGGGAAGGCATGGTTTTTTAAAACTACTTTCATTATATTTGCCTTAATTCACACGTATAAATAGAATCATTCGCTTTATTTTGAAAGTTGTTCTTGAGGCATGAATAGCGCAGGGCATCTTTGAAACGAGACATTTTTTATTTGAAAATTTTAGTCAACACAAATTTTAGTTTCAAATGACAACAGAATTAAGGGCATAACCACAAAAGACAAAGGAAGCGCCGGTCTTAATTGAACCACCACCTTCACCACTACCCCCCCCCCCCTACCACACCACCAACACCGGGAATAACAAACAAAATAGCCACTATCACTGCCACCACCACCAAAAATAACTCCCAAAGTCCGCACCAGACCACATTGTAAGACCACTCCAAATACAAACACTACCACAACACCCCCTATTTACTCTGACCACACCACAACCCCCAACAACAACCACAAA
>OX387247.1:11653111-11698111 GCA_947562095.1 Branchellion lobata
GAAGTTGGTGAAAACAAATTAACAATGATAAAGTAACAAATTCATCTAACTTATAACTAGGTTAATTTATCATTAACTAGTGGAAAAATTGATCAACAAATTAGAAAAAGTATGAGTAACTAAACTAACTTGTTGGTTTCGAGGAGAGGAAAAATTGTGTTGCCAACTCCACAACCAACTTCCAGTATGCGAGTGGTGGGAGAGTGACAGAGAGATGATGAAGAAGATAAAGATGGCTGTGAAGATGCTGAAGATGAAGATGGTGATTGTGATATGGGTGGTTGTGCTGGTGAAGAAGTCGTTTGTGGTGTGGCTTGTGAGGATTCTAGATCCTGATTCTTTATACCACTCCCTTTTGATGAGTCATCAGCAGTGGACGGAGTATTGTTGGTGGTTCCGGAAAGTTCTGGAAACTCGGTGAAAAGCCAGTGTCGATCTTTGAAAAACTTGTTGTCATGCTGGTTGTAAAAGTCATCCCAAAAGTTTCCAGCTCCTTTTTCATACTTGTCTGAAGAGTGCAAAAATGGTGAAACTTAACTTTATACATTATTTTCAAAGTTTAATTATAATTATACACTTTTGGAGGGCATATTTATTTACATATCGGTTTTATCGTATCAGACATGAAAAGATCCACCTTGTTCTTGTTGGCAAGCTTTGATGGCCGAGTTATTGGATACTTTTTCTTGTGCCTCCTTTTCCTGCTCCTCATCCCACTCCACATTGTCCCTGCAGTGACAACAATTGGTATATGAGTATGAAAATATTTTCAGTTTTTGTTAACTTTTTAAATTTTTTCTTTTTAGTCGAAATGAAAGTTAAATTAAAAAAAAGCTAAAATCGTATAAACACATATTCTGCAGATTTTTATTGTTTTTTGGCTATTTTTAATAACATATTTTTAGCTTTCCACTTTATATGAATGTATATGATTCGATAGTGCCATCATTATTCTGAAGCGCTCGTAACGACTCACCAATTGTTAAACTCGAAAGCTCGAGAAAGGTGCGGCAAAGGCCTGCCCCCCTGCGGAGGCCTGGCGTGCTTGCACCTTCCAGCACTTTTTAACAACTTAATCGCCAAATATCTTTTGACGCAAATTCTAAGCATGAAGTCGTTTAACTTTCTGGACTTTTTATCGTTGTAAAAGTAACTTTTCTACAAATCAAATTCTCGAAAATACAATTATTTTTATTTGGATGAACTTGTATTCTGCACGTTTCATATACCTACCAGGCATTATGCTCGAACACCAGGGTGTTGTCAGTAAGGAAGCGCTGGCCAAACTGAAGCCTTGTTCCGTCACTGGACGTTTGTTCCATTGACTCTTTCAACGCTTCGAGCATGAAAGAACCATTCTATTTATAGTTCATTATTTAAGTGAGTATTTAAACGAGCATGTGACCTATTTTATCGCTTCCAAAGACATGCATTACAAAAACACTTTTGTGTTTTGTAAAACAATTTAGAGATGAAGTATTAATTAATGTATACTGCCATAGTATTTTAAATTGTAATTCATAATAAGATTATTGTGGATAACTCTTGCTTCTATCTCTATAAGGGTTTCAAGTATTTCAACCTTTATTAGACCCTTTACCAGCTTTTCTCCCATAACCCTTTCTGAATTAACTAATATAATTAATTCCATGTTTTTTTATAAATTTTTTTTTGACTTTATTCCAATTTATATTTTTGGAAAGCGATCGTTCCTAATTTATCCGATAATTCCTGAACTTATAAATCTCTCCATAAGCACCGCAATCTTTATCTAGTTTCTCAAAAAATTCATTATTGAGCCGAAAATCAAATAGAATTTTCTTTGATCACTTTCTTCCAACAAACTATAGATATATTTCTAATCTTTTCTTAATTTCATAAATCTTGGAAAAGGTTGTCTGCTGGGAACTGTCTTGCAACTTCATCGTTGTGGACACTCACCACGGCTGTACAGACACTCTACTTGTAGGGTTGTGCGTTGTGTCGAAAAGATAAAATAAAACTCAACATTCTATTAAAACATTAAATTTTTTACCAATTTTTTTGAAATTTTTATTAAATTTTTCTATATTTAATTTTTATTAAAATTCATTTATTCTTTTCAATTTTAATTAAAATTTCTTTCCCTTTTTTTTAATTTAATTTTTTGAAAACTACATTCAACTTTAATAATTTCATTCTTCATTACCATTTCGAATAAGTTCTATAAGTCAGCTCCGACCATTCTACATTAACATTCTACACTTAAATGCAAAGTATCATGCAACTACCACCAAACACTAACATCAGAAATTCTCTTGGAAATCCTGGTCCATTCGGCCACTGCTTATTGGCTGGCTGGAGAGCTTTAAAGTCAACAGATTGGTTTAAAAATTATTGAGAAAACCAAAGAAAAACAATTAAATTAATTATTTTATAATAATAATGACAATTTTGAATTGAATTTCAAAATTCATTTTTCATCAAATATAATTTTTTACTTATATATTTTTATATACATATATAAAAAAGATTTTTTATTATTTGAATAAATTTATAATGAAGGAAACATAAGGGAACTTTTCAAAATACCCAATATTTTTTTAGAGGTTTAGAATTGATTTCACAAGGTTTTCTGATATTTTGCAAAAAAGTATCTCACTTGGGATCGTACGGTTTCCCCATACAAGGCTTTTTGTGGCCTTTAGAGCGATGAGTGTAACGCTGCTTTTGATGTTAATGATATGATGTTAATGATATGATGTTAATGATATGATGTTAATGATATGATGTTAATGATATGATGTTAATGATATGATGTTAATGATATGATGTTAATGATATGATGTTAATGATATGATGTTAATGATATGATGTTAATGATATGATGTTAATGATATGATGTTAATGATATGATGTTAATGATATGATGTTAATGATATGATGTTAATGATATGATGTTAATGATATGATGTTAATGATATCATCGCACCTCGGAGAGGCCACTGTTAGCAAAGAACGAGACTGCGGTTTTATTTTAGTGGTCACAATTTGTGAAGGATTAAGTGGGTGTATCTTATACCATATATATTGTATAGTGTGCTAGTAAGTTTTCTTTGCATGTTTTGAACAAATTAGCATAGAATAGAATAAGAAGGATGATTAATGAATGAAATCCTCGTTCTAATGCGCTGGTTGAGAACTAGATTTGCCCAGAGGTGTTCAGAATCTATTGAGAATTAAGTTATGGATGTCTTTGTAAAGGTTAGAAAATAAAGGATAAGACCGGATTGGAGTAGGTTAGGTTATTTGTTTGGGAAGGGTTTGATAGCATGCAAATTGAATGGCCACCAACCTGCACAGAGTAAAAGCTTCAGAGCGAAATGCATTTCTGTCGATTCTTTGCTGCTTCAACAGTTCGTAGATGAGCTCTCTTGAACAGTGTGTCGTTAGTACTAGACAAATGTTCTGATTAGACCAGTTTAAACTCTTGGTGAAAGCTTCGCTTCTTTATACTATTTTGAAGGCTTGAAATTGACTTTTTACGAAACAAATGCATATATTAAGTTCTCATATTAGCATTCTCGCAGTCTCTCACACGGTAGTTCATACATTTAAGGCGAGTGTTTTCCCATACAGCAGTTTTTTTATAGTCTTTATTAAATCAGGTCCAGACATAAACTGGAAATGTTACAAAAATACGGCGAAAAGTCGAACTGAAAAAGAAAAAATTAAAATATACGAGAACAGAACGTTATCAACCGTAGCAAAGTCAGCATTGAACCTACAAAAAGAACAACTCGCGAGCAAAGAAGTTGAAAAATATCACAGTGGTAGGCGCGAGAGAGCGGATAAGGCAGACGCCAATGATTTAATTTGTTTTCTGTCGATTTCAAATTCAATTCGATTTCCTTTAATGAGAAGTTCATTGTATAAATTGTATCAATTTGCAACATTGTTATTTGTTTTCAATTAAGTGGATGTGGTATAGGTAGTTGTGTGATGTGGGGATGTGAAGTGGTTGTGTGATCTGGTTTTTTGATGTGATGTTAGTTGTGATGTTGTTATGTGATTTAGTGTGCGATTTGGTTTTGTGATGTGGTTGTGTGACATTGTGTCGGTAGGTGAGCACCTTCGTAAGATACTTATTGATTGAGTTCATTACTGACTCAACTTTCTTTAATTCTGTCAGCAAAAAATTTTTTTCCTTGACCAGAAACACTATCAATGTTGCTCCAAATGTTAGCCGTTTTGTTTTTTGGATCACTGAGTTTATTATGCCAGTAATCTCTACGCTCGTGTCTACACAGTCTTTTGTAGAGTTTCTTCTGACGCATCCATGCGGCAAAATCATTTTTCCTTTTGGTTCTCATGTAGATCATTTCTAGATTCCTTTTCAGACATTTTGAAGTACGACACTCCCCATCAAACTATGGATCAAAAGGTATTTCATGTATTCTAACGGTCTTAAAGGGAATCATCTTGTCAAGGATCCTTGACAGAGTGGAATTATAAAGGTCAGAAGCTGAGTCCACATCGAAACTTGTGGCAGCTGAAAGCGGAGACAGCTTTACTTCTGGAATAAACTTTTCAGAGTCCAAAAAATTCCAATGCCTAATTTGCAGGTGTCACTAGATAGGAGGTGGCTTGAGCATCTCGCAACTGCACAAAAGCTCCTTTTCCTCATCCTCCTTCTCTTCTTTTTTTTTTATTTTTTTAGTTGCGTTTAGTCACCATTTCGAGTTTGAACTACCCAGTCAATTATGTTTTTTTGGCATAATTAACTTGTTAATTGATTAATTAATTCGTTGCAATTCATGCGAGTATGCTGCATGCGAGATAGCTTTTGTACCTTTTTGTTGAATTCTGTTACTTAGAGACGAATAAAAGTTAGAACACTTGGAAATATCAAGCAACGAAGTGGCACGAAAGGTGAAGACACGTGATTCGAATGGAAGGTGATGTGAGTTTGGAATTGAGAGGGAAGTAGTTTGAAAATGAATCATTTCGGAAAATGAATGATTTAAAAATGAACCATATAATAAAACAAATTACTCAAAAAATGAAATAATATTGAACAAAAAAAGAATATTTTTCTCGGAAAATGATTATTTACAATGTGCAATACAATACAAATACAAGCAGTGTCGAGTGGCATTGACCCCACCACGAAATAATTTTAAATAAAATTTACCTTAATAAATTTATAAAACAAATTAATTCAAACGAATTAACAAATTATTCGAAAGAAAATGGGTGGACCACCAACAGCATGCCAACAAACAGCACTAGAACAACACAAACAGCCACGAAACAAGAAGGCAACTATAAAGAAGATATTGCTCAAGTTTCGGAAGACCTTCTTGTTCAACTGCAGGGAAACTGTGTGCAAAGCTTCAAAGGGGAACTCCATAAGAGAGAAAAACTTGAAGACATGCAAGGCAGTGCAGAAAATACTTAAGCACCAAGTATTAAGTAATATGAAGCAATATTCATCAATACCAAGTGACAATGTGTAATACTAAGTAATATTGAACAAGATTGAATAATACTAATGAATATTATGTAATAATAAATAATACTCATGAACATTGTGTAATATTGAATTTTACTAACTAGTATGAAGTAATATTGAGTAGTAATGAATAGTATTAAGTAATAATGATTAACAATAAGTAAAATGAAGCAATATTGTATAATATTAGTGATCGAAAGAAGTGCTCATCGCATTAAATTGAAAACTTTTAAAAAATCGAAAGAATCCAAACTGGAAGCAAACGTTGAAATTCAGTAACTTAAATGAGTATGTTTTAGAAAAAAAGTGCATATTTATAATTTAAATTCTTAAAAATATATTTATTTACTATTCAATAATTTTTATTTTACAAATTTTCACCAAGAATCTGAATTTGACAACTTTGATCTTTGAGGCTAACATGCATCGTTGAATCAAGTTTCTTTCCTCCAGCACTTTGTAACGTTGTTCTTTGCATTGGATTGATTGCAAAACCAGTGGTAACAAATAATACAGAAGAAGAAATACCTGTGTAACCATTACACAACTATACAATTGCAACACAACCGTTATATAACCATGGAACCATCATACAAAATGGAATCATCATACGACAATACATCCACAACTCAGAAATATAACCATTTCACAACATTATAACCATCTCACGACATTATAACCATCTCACAACATTATAACCATCTCACAACATTATAACCATTTCAAAATAATATAACCATCCTCCAACACCAGAACCTTCATATAACGGAATAACCCCCATACGAAAATACAACCATCACTAAGTTGATAAAAATTAACCAACTCTTCATTCAGCTGTTTGCTAAATTGGTGTAATCTTCTTCTTCTTCTTCTTTTTTTTCCTCATGGTCAAACTTTTCTATTTCTTCCTCGGGCACCGCTTCGAAGTTTCTGAATTTGGCGAGAGCTCCGCTGAGCGACAGGGTCACATTCCTCTTGGCGTCCTCCTTGGGACACGTGTCAGTGGTGCAGTGCTAGTGCAGTGCAACATACGAAACAATTTAATTGTGAATCAAAGATTACTTTGAGATCTATCCATCCAATAATTCAGCCATTAATCCATCCATCCAATGATTCAGCCCTTAATCCATCCCTCATTTTTTTCATCAACCAATTCATCTATTATCTAGCAATATATGCATCTATCTATCAAACCACCCAGCCTTCAACCGATTAATCTATCCGTCATTCAGATTATTCATTCATTGACTCAGTTCTTCATCAACCCTTTTATCCATCCGTCTATTTATCAATCGTTCACCCATCCATCCATTCATCAATCCTTCACCCATCCATCCGTTCATCAATCCTTCACCCACTCATCCATTCATCAATCATTCACCCATCCATCCGTTCATCAATCATTCACCCATCCATCCGTTCATCAATCATTCACCCATCCATCCATTCATCAATCCTTCACCCATCCATCCATTCCTCAATCATTCACCCATCCATCCGTTCATCAATCCTTCACCCACTCATCCATTCATCAATCATTCACCCATCCATCCATTCATCAATCATTAACCCATCCATCCATTCATCAATCATTCACCCATCCATCCGTTCATCAATCCTTTACCCATCCATCCATTCGTCAATCATTCACCCATCCATCCATTTATTGATCATTCACCCATCCATCCATTCATCAATCCTTCACCCATCCCTCCGTTCGTCATTCCTTCACCCATATATTCCTTCAATATAGCCATAATTATAATAGTAATTCAATATGCATGCACCTTGGACTCGGCGCTGGAGTGGAAGAGAGCAAGGGAGCTGATGTAGTTCCTAAGGTGCTTGAGACACAGAGGCTGCTTAAGTGCTATGTCCACCACCATTTGTGAGAGGCTCTTGTTCAGCGTGGTGCCTTCTTTGAACTCCATCTGTGGTGGTGGTGGTGATGATGGTGAGGGTGGGGTGGTGGGGGTGGTGGTGATGGTGGTGATGGTGGTGATGGTGGTGGTGGAGGTGGTGGTGGTAGTGGTGATTTGTTGTCGTTGTGTATCGGTCGATATGTATCACCATTAACAACATCAATGACTATACAACTTGAGCATGAGCAACAAAAACATCTTTGAAAACATCAACAACGCCGTATCCAACAACATCAAAAATCAACCACAACTTCAACAACAAATACAACTTCAACAAAAACCACAACCTCTACAACAACCACAACCTCAACAACAACCACAACCTCAACAACAACCACAATCCAACAACAACAACAACAACCTCAACTACAACAACACGGATCACTTCACCTGAGACACATAAGTGACCATGGCGCACAGGTTGTCCCCTTTCATCAGAGGCTCAACTATCCAACCACTTGCCCCCATCTGTTGTTGTTGTTGTTGATGTTGATGTTGGTGTTGATGTTGTTGTTGCTGATGTTGATTTTGGTGTTGCTGTTGTTGATGTTGTTGTTGATGTTGTTGTTGTTGATGTTGTTGTTGGTGTTGTTGTTGTTAATGTTGATTTTGGGGTTGATGTTGTTGATGTTGTTGTTGCTGATGTTGTTGTTGATGGTGTTATTGGTAGCGTGAGTTGTTTTGGGATTGTTTTGTTGTTGCTACAAGAGCAATAAAAAAGACAAAAATATAAGTTGGACAATGAACACCACCCACTTTGTCAACAACAACATCGTCATCAACAACATTGTTGATGTTGCCGGGCTGTTTGTTGTAAAAGTCACTGTCTAACTTCCCCCTTCCGTCTCTTCTGCTACCCACGTCTTCACGCCCATTCTTCTTCTTCTTCGAAGCCGGATCTCTCGTACCTCCTCTTCTACCATCCCCACCATCATCAGCAACATCATCATCTTCTTCACTGCCATCATCACAACCATCACCCTCAGCACGGCCTTTATCGTCGTTTTCTTCATCACCGCCGTGTTGCGTTTTGACGGCTGGCCAATCGACGGACGTCATGGTTATGACGTGTTTGAGGCCTTCCATCCTTTCGCCCTGCACCACCACCATCTGCCGCTTCTCCCGCTTGAAGTTCTGACCCACCTCGTACAATAAACGCACTGCAACGGAGGCGCTAGCGTCATTCATTATTTCAAGGCATCAATTTTCATTCATTTTTTCAAACATCGTTCATCCTTTTAATTATTTATTATTTTTTTGTTTTTTTTTTAAATAAAAATAGTTTAAAATTTATTTAATTATTATCAAACACAGTTATTATTCTATTTCATTTTTTTATTTTTTTAGTTATTAACGTCTCACATTTCGAATGAAATTGGATCACAAACCTATGTTGACGTCACACCCACACTCCTCCAGCACCTCCACTTTCTGTTTCGGGAACAAATGTGTGTTTATATAGCGCATAGTGAGAAAATATAATGTTTCACGTTTTTATTCACGCCTCCTTCGTCCCTTATTTGCCGTCACTCAACACCCACTCCCCTTGACCCATCCTACAAAGAAGGTACCTCACCAATCAACCTAGAGCTCTTGTCACCTTTTTTTACCACTCTCCTCCAAGATTTTCCACTACACACTTCCTCATTTCTTCCCCATCCCGTTACACACATTTTCTAACCTTTCCACCTGCCTCCAAGCTCCCTTCTACAATACTTTTTTCCTACAAACCTTTCTTCGTTTCTACACCTTTTATTCTTATTTACACTCCTTCACACCTTTTTTTTCACACTTTCAAAAATTTTTTCTATCATTTCTTTTCGCCTTTTTCCTTTTTCTCCGTGCAAAATTCTTCATTTTCGTTTCACTTAACTCTTTACACATTTTATCTCCATTTCTCAAGCATTTTCACACTTTTCCAACCCTCCAAACCTTATCAACCCAGCCCTCCAAACCTTATCAACCCAGCCCTCCAAACCTTATCAACCCAGCCTTCCAAACCTTATCAACCCAGCCCTCCAAACCTTATCAACCCAGCCCTCCAATCACCTTGATGATGTCATCATACGACATTCTGTTCTCGGGTTTTCTGAGCACTTCGCACACAAGTTTTGGAGGACACGGCAACATTCCCTTGCTCATGTAGCTGGGAGGAGGGAGGGGGGGGTGTACGAAGTGGGGGGGGGGGGGGGGGAGATGGAAAAATAGGCTGATAGGGGTGGAATGGTGGAGCGAAGAAGAAGGTGGTGGAAAAAAGAAGGTAAAAAGGAAATGGTAGAATTGGAGGGGGGAAAGAGGTTGAGAAAAGATGTGGTAGAGTATGGAATGGAAGAGGGAGGGGTGGAGAAGAGGAGGGGTAAAGTATAAAGTAGAAGAAGGGGAAGAGAGGGAATAGTAGAATATAGAATGGAAAAAAGGGGAGGAAAAGGGTGGTGGTGGAGAGGGTTAGTGGGCTTAAAGAGCCGTTGGTTGGGAAGCTGTTAAGTGGCATTTTGTTTTGTAAACCCTGTTTCATAGACCAAATTTGAACAACACATGAGTGATTTATACGCAGAAATCCTTTAAGCTGATCACTGTGAAGTTCACAACCAGTTGAACAATAAGTACAACCATATCATTAATTCATACTCGAGAATAAGTTACTTCGAAAAACACTCAAAAACTACTTTCTAATAGGTAATCAACAAACATTCAATTAATAATAATAACAATATTTATTTTTCAAATTTTGATTTCTGATACCATCTTCATCAAGATTAGCGTTAATCACATTTCAAAGAGTAGTAAGGAGTCCACACCTGTGGAATGGCTGTGAGGAGCTCCTCTGCTTCTTCAGTATCACTGTGTCTTTCTCCAGGCCGCAGTATCTTCGCGTGGGTGGTGGTGTGACTTGGTACTTGTCATTGTAGGAACCCATATGTATTAATTAACTTATTTTTATCACAATTATCAATTATTTATTAATAATATTTATTTAAATGAAATTACCATTTTAATTGAATTTTTTTGTTATTATTTTTTTCTTAATTTTTTTATTGTTATTTTCATTATTTTGTTGTTGTTATTTTATTACTTTTTCATTATTTTCAATTATTATTTTCTATTGTTATTTTCATTGTTTTCATTTTCATATTCTACTCACGGTACTTTTTTGTGTTATGTTTTTATTGTCACTGTCTTTGAAAATTAAGTTAAAGCTTTTCATATCCACCTGTCTACAGCCATATCCAAACACACACACACACACACACACACACACACACACACACACACACACACACACACACACACACACACACACACACACACACACACACACACACACACACACACACACACACACACACACACACACACACACACACACACACACACACACACACACACACACACACACACACACACACACACACACACACACACACACACACACACACACACACACACACACACTCACATCCATCCTCCTGTGGAAGCAGCCTGTTCCTCTTTGCCTGCCTTGATGTCCAAGTTGCTCACTCTGCTTTTCTGGAAATACATTATTTATTCATAAGTAAAAATTTATTAAGTCATAAATAAATAAATAAATAAAGTTATTTTAAACTCATAACTTTTTATAGTTTTTTTCATAATTCTATTTAAACTTCATTCATTTTTTTTTTTTCCTCCACTTATTATATACTTCTATGTTTATTCCATCCATCTTTTTACTTTCTTCAATTTTTCTATTTTTCCATCGTATTTCTACTTTTCCATCGTTATTCTATTTTTCCATCGTATTTTTCCATCGTATTTTTCCATCGTATTTTTCCATCGTATTTTTATTTTTATTTTTATTTATATATTTCTAATTTCAATTTCATGTTTTTTTTTCATTTCAATTTCATTCCTTCTTCATTCGGTCCATCTTCCGCACCTCGTTGATAACTTCTTCTGCAGTGGCGTTGATGAGGGTGTCCAAGTACTTCACCAGCCTGCTTCTCTCTCCTGCTGGGTGGTGTGACCAATCGTGGCTGAATTTTTTACAATCTTTTTGAAGTTCGGTTTTTTTTGTTTCAAACTTTTAAAGTTTGAATTTTTTTTCAAATTGTTTTTTTTTGTTTTATTATTCGAAATTTATTAGTTAAAAACTTCAAAAATATTTTGTAAAATAATTTTTTTTTTTAATTTTAAAAAACTGTGACTCATATTTTAACGATCAATAGGTTTTGGATAAAAAAAATAATTATAAATAATATTTATATAAAAAGTATGACAAGATAGTAAAATCCGTATTTAGAAACGTATATACCTCAAAAGCACAGCCAAAAACAACCGATTGGATCGAACCGGTCGATGTCAACCAAAATTCAAATAAGTTGTAAGATCAATGGCGAACAGTTATAATGAAGCGCCAAATGAATTCATTGGAAGGTATACGTTTCAGTAACTTATATACCCATAACAACGAAAACAAACAGCGCTTAACCAGCAATGTCTTCAATTTAACAGGAACGCAGCAACAACCATATTAACAACAACAATACCACAAATGAAAAATGCAACAACAACGCAGCTAAACTGCAACAGTTTCAACAACGAAGCAACCACCGCGAATTAAGAGCAGCCACTGAAACAGCAATACTATGGCCACGACAACAACAACAACAACAACAACAACAACAACAACAACAACAACAACGAGTAAAGCAACAACCAAAATAATGAAAACACAACAATAACAACAACAACAAATAAAACATCACTAAAAACACTGAAAACAACAAACATGTAACAAAAAATAAAGTTAACAACAACAACAATAAGAAATAAAACATCACCAAAAACACTGACAACAAGAATGTAACAACAAAAAAAGGTAACAACAACAGAAAACAACCCTTATGTGAGGTTTTGTGAAGCGCCTTAATGTTGTGGTTTTCTTTGTTAGCAGTCCTAGAAAGAACATCCCATCGAGATGCTGGTGCCGGAAGTGAGGAGGAGGAAGAAGATGATGACGTCGTTTTATCTTTCGTCTGTTTTGGGGTTCAGAAATTCTTTAAAACTCGCATTTTAAAGTTAGCGGCCTTCAAGCTCTTTTGGGCTTAATGCCACTGCGGAAAGGTTTGTGGATGTATTGCGTTGATTTTTTTGTTTTTTTGTTGTTGAAAACTGCTATAATAAGCATTTTGAAATGTACCTTGAATAGGTGGCTGAAATCGAATGCAACACCAACAACACAGTAACAACAACTAAAACAAAACAGTAACAACAACAGCTGAAACAACACAGCATTAACAACAGCTAAAACAACACAACAACAACACAACAACAACAACAACAACACAACAACAACAACAACAACAACAGCAATAACAACAATAACATTAACAACATTAGCAGCAACCACACAACAGCATCAACAACCGTTTCAGCTTTCTTCTCGTCGAAAAGCTTTCCAGAAAGGCTGAACCTTCTTATCACTTCCATGGCTCCCAACGAATCGGACTTCGCTTTCAAAGGCGTGGAAGGCTCTGGAGGAAATTAATAATGAAATAATAGTAATAATAATAATTATTATTATTATTACTATTTTTATTTTTTTTATTGGTTTTATTTTATTTTATTATTTTTTTATTATATTTTTTTATTTTATTATTTTTATTTTTATTATTATTATTTTTTATTTTTTTATTTTTTTATTATTTTTTAAAATTATTATTATTTTATTATTATTATTATTTATTTTTTTCATTATTTTTATTTTTTTATTTTTTTATTTTTATTTTTTAGTTATTATTATTATTTTTATTATTATTATTATTATTATTATTATTATTATTATTATTATTATTATTATTATTATTATTATTATTATTATTATTATTATTATTATTATTATTATTATTATTATTATTATTATTATTATTATTATTATTATTATTATTATTATTATTATTATTATTATTATTATTATTATTATTATTATTATTATTATTAGTATTATTATTATTATTATTATTATTATTATTATTATTATTATTATTATTATTATTAGTATTATTATTATTATTATTATTATTATTATTATTATTATTATTATTATTATTATTATTATTACTATTATTATTATTATTATTATTATTATTATTATTATTATTATTATTATTATTATTATTATTATTATTATTATTATTATTATTATTATTATTATTATTATTATTATTATTATTATTATAAAAAAATAATCAGAATAAATAAAAGAAGAAATCCAATAATTAAAGCGCCAAGGCAAGCATTTGAATCTAATTTAATCGAAGCAAGCAATTTCTGGCCTCGAAACTCTACGGGGTTAATGCCACTATAATAATATTCGTTTTTGTATTGTATTGTAATGTAATGAGTCTTTTAGCATTATGTTCAAAAGCGCTCTCATGGAAACGGTTTTACTCGCTGCGGGCTTCTAGAGGACTAGGCACTCTAGAACGGCGTCTATACTTTAGTCGAACCGTTGATTCTAGAACTCAAACCCGGGCTTACCCAGACACGAGTGAAGCTCAGACAGAATAGAAGAATGGATGGTTGCAGACGGCAGTTGTTATAAGCTGATTTATTATAGATAATTATATAGCGCTAAATAACTTGAACGTCCCATTCGAGTTCAATGGAATCCGTGGAGCAGCATCGAACTGGGCTTTTGAAGGGTCTGATAGAAGACCACCGTATACCAAGCCCAACACGAAACTATCCGCCTTATAAGCCTTTATACAACTAAATTGGTAGTCAAACCTCCCATTGGTAGACTATTGTCACATCAATATCAGTTATCTTTATATTTTTTGTAAAAATTGTAAATTATTTGACGAGATTTTATAAACATTGGGCTTGTAGGCGAACCTGAGTTTTTGATTCTGTTTTGTTCGTCCCTCTTTTCATCCCATAGGTTCTTGAACTTCTGGAAGATAGAGATATCCTCCCTACCTGGACTGTGGTTGGAGAGGGACTTGATGGCTACTGACTTCTCCGTATCATATTGCGTTGGTATAAATATTTGTTGAATATGCTCAATTCAGAGCTTTTGGGGTTGTTTGGGGTGTTCAGTTGTTTGTTGTACCACTTTTGAACATTATTCGTCCAAATGCGCCCTATTTACTTTGAGTATATATTTGAGTGCAATAAACGTATTACATAAGTTATTTCTATTTTTACCTATCTTAATCTATTTATGTCTTTATCTATTTATAGCTTTATCTATTTATATCTTCATCTATTTATAGCTTCATCTATTTATAGCTTCATCTATTTATATCTTCATCTATTTATATCTTCATCTATTTATATCTTCATCTATTTATATCTTCATCTATTTATAAAAATCTATTTTAAAATCCCACCACCTCACGTCAGCGATATCACTTTTGATCAGTTCAATGGCGTTCGTTTCAGCCTTGGTGGGGACGCTTTTGGCGGGTTTGGGGGTGAGGGAGAGGTGGATTGAAGAAGGAAGAATTTTGGTTTCGATGAAGTCCTTGAGACCAGCGATGATGGAGGTTGGGTCGATGTTGGCCAGAGAGGAAGAAACGAAAAGTTCTTTGAAGGACGGGAAGGGGGAGGTGGTGGTGATCACAGTTATGGTGCTTTCCTCTGTTCATGGTGGTGTGGACAGTGATTTTGAATGTAAGGTGGAAAGAAGAAAGTTCCATGAAGATAAAACACAGTAATTTGCCACATTAAGAAATTAAGATTCAACACAAGTATGGAGTAAGGGTTATGCTGGTTGGATTTAAAGCTGATTATTTGAGTGAGGTTTTATTTGAGTCTTAGTCTAGGTAGATCCTGTTAGATGAAAACAGATCAAAATACACAAACAAACTCAGAGCAGCACACCTACCAGCCTCGTCCAGCACTGGAGAAACCAGGTAGAAGACCCACCTATGGAAACTCAACGAGTGTTCCACTAGCAGTAGGCCTTCCTCCTCCACCGCACGCCAGCATCTGCCGATTGCTTCCACAGTCATTAAAAGGTATTTATTTCAAGTTAACATTTTGCTAAGTCAATTTCAGTTACCAAAAAGACTTTTTTTTCAGAAACATCACACAAACTAATCAACACGTTCGTTCAATGATGCGTTCAATGGCGATTCCGTAATGTTCGGACCCTCAGTAAATTAAAAAAATTAAATAAATAACAACTTATTATTTTTTTTAAATAATAAATATGTTTATCAAGGTTATTATTATTATTATTATATATTATTATTATTATTATTATTATTATTATTATTATTATTATTATTATTATTATTATTATTATTATTATTATTATTATTATTATTATTATTATTATTATTATTATTATTATTATTATTATTATTATTATTATTATTATTATTATTATTATTATTATTATTATTATTATTATTATTATTATTATTATTATTATTATTATTATTATTATTATTATTATTATTATTATTATTATTATTATTATTATTATTATTATTATTATTATTATTATTATTATTATTATTATTATTATTATTATTATTATTATTATTATTATTATTATTATTATTATTATTATTATTATTATTATTATTATTATTCTTATTATTTATTATTATTATTATAAACTTGTAATTGAAAAAAATATAACAAAACTAGTGAGAAAATGATCAAACGAAAGTTGAGCGGTTCTAAACCTGATGAAGTCGTTCCTGATGTTGTTAATCCTGGCCTGTTTGCTCCGAAACTTGTTAAGGAACTTGGCGCAAGTGTCAAAGATCCCCTTGTGGTTGATGGGAGTTTTTGAGTCAATATGTGGAATCAGTTTGGAATCAGCGCTATATAAATAATTAGATTAGATTAGAATATGAAAATGACGTGAATGAAGAAGAAATCTTATGAAATATTGAAAATGGAAAGGTAAATATTCTGAACTAATTTTAAAGATTACAGAGAACTAGGTAAAGAAGAAGTTAAAGTGAAACAGGAAACAGTAAAAGAAATAAAAGTTGAAAAATCAAATAAAAAATTTAAATTGCAAAAGAAAAAATAAAAATCACTGAAAAATGAAAAACTTTTGGAGTCAAAGATTTTCAGAATTTAAGTCTTAAAAGGTCAGCAAGCTTTGACGGAGGAGTGAAAGAGATGAGGATTTCTTCTAGAAGCGCCTTTCAACAACCCGCTGAAAAGCGCTTCACAATTTTTTCGGTTATATCGGAGTGCTTGGCTACCTTCCCTGGCGTCATCTGCTTCATCTCTATGTACATGGCCTCTCTCTCGAACAACTGACGTCACAGGTGGTGGGAAGAAAGAATATAATATGCTAGGTCTTATATTAATTTATTTGTTCCTGTGTTTGTTTAATTAATCAAATAATTAATTATTTATTTATTTATTCATTTAATTATATATAAATATATTTATTTTTTTATTTATTTATTCATTTAATTATATATATATTTATTTATTTATTCATTTAATTATTTTATTATTTATTTATTTAAATGTTCTTTTATTTATTTATTTGTTTATTTATTTATTTATTTATTTATTTATTTATTTATTTATTTATTTATTTATTTATTTGTTTATTTATTTATTTATTTATTTGTTTATTTATTTATTTATTTATTTGTTTATTTATTCATTTAATTATATATTTAATTATTTATTTATTCATTTATTTATTTATTTTTAATAAAACCATTTATACAGCGATAATTAAATGTGAAAATTAAAATAAAATCGATTGATTCATAAATGTACATAAAAACTTTATAAAAATAAGTTTAACATGACGAAACCAACGTTATCACCCGAACAAAATGATTTTTCGGCACGTTATATCAAGACTGAAAACTCGGTAGTAACATAAATAAATACAATACAATACAAAACAATATAATAAAATACAAAACAATACAATAAAATACAAAACAAAACAATACAATACAATACAATAAAATACAATACAATACAGAACAATACAATACAATACAAAACAATACAAGACAATACAAAACAGTACAATAAAATACAATACAATACAATAAAATACAACACAATACGATACGATAAAATACAATACACTACAATTCAATACAAATACGAATATTATTACTTGGTGCATCAACCCCCCTAGCGTTTTGAAGCCACAATAAACTCTGATTATTTTTTGGAATAATATTTAAACTGAAATTTACAAAAAGATATGAAAATTCTATGCAGCGCAGCTCACGGTGGGGTTGAGTGGAAAGGTTTTGATGACGGAATTCTTTGGCAGGTAGGAGTTCCAGTGTTTTTGTGTCTTCGAGTTGGTCAGTATGGAGGTCAGAATCTGAAGGTATTTGAAGAGGGTGCAGAGGTGGGGAGGGGGGGGAGAGAGGGTTGGAAATAGAAAAGGTGGTGAGATGTTTTAATAATAATAATAAATAAATAAAATAAATAATAATAATAATAATAATAATAATAAATAATAATAATAATAATAATAATAATAATAATAATAAATAATAATAATAATAATAATAATAAATAATAATAATAATAATAATAATAATAATAATAATAAATAATAATAATAATAATAATAATAAAAATAATAATAATAATAATAATAATAATAATAATAATAATAATAATAATAATAATAATAATAATAATAATAATAATAATAATAATAATAATAATAATAATAATAATAATAATAATAATAATAATAATAATAATAATAATAATAATAATAATAATAATAATAATAATAATAATAATAATAATAATAATAATAATAATAATAATAATAATAATAATAATAATAATAATAATAATAATAATAATAATAATAATAATAATAATAATAATAATAATAATAATAATAATAATAATAATAATAATAATAATAATAATAATAATAATAATAATAATAATAATAATAATAATAATAATAATAATAATAATAATAATAATAATAATAATAATAATAATAATAATAATAATAATAATAATAATAATAATAATAATAATAATAATAATAATAATAATAATAATAATAATAATAATAATATAAATAATAATAATACTAATAATAATAATAATAATAATAATAATAATAATAATAATAATAATAATAATAATAATAATAATAATAATAATAATAATAATAATAACGAAAAATTATGAGTCACACTTTGAAATGTAAATTTCTTGATTGAGGTATAAATCGATGTCCAGTTCCATTTTGAATATTTCAAAACACCTGCTCATGCTCGACTGTTCCAAGACTTTTGCGAGCATTTTTGTGAGACATGGCCCCATTAGCAAATAAGAAGCAACCGCCACACTTCATCACCTCTCCGACTCACACGCCCAACTACACCTCAACCTCACTCAACCATATTTCAATCACATTTCAACCACACCCAACCGCACTACCACACCACCCAGCCACACCACTACCACACCATACCGCACCGCACCCCAACCACAAAGCAACCACACCACTAGCACACCAACTCACACCACAACCACACCCAGCCACACCCAGCCACACCCATCTACACCCCAACCACACTACAAACACACCACCCAGCCACACCCAGCCACATCCAGCCACACCCAGCCACACTCAGCCACACTCAGCCACGCTACCTGGGGAGACACGCTGACTTGTGAGTATGCTCCCACCACCTTCATGGGACTTTTCACGGCTGCACAAGACAGCTCTTTTTTCCATACTCTCATTCCATTCACCACCTCCACCAACACCCACTTGGTCTTCGATCCTATGGGAAGGGTCTGTGGTGGTGGTGGTGATGAGGTAGCAAGTGAAGATGAGAACAAGACAAAGGAAGAAAAACAAGAAGAAGAAGAAGAAGAAAGAAGAAGATGAAAAAAAGAACGAAAAAGATGAACCCAAAAAATGGCGTATTTGGTGAATTTTTTTTTCCATTTCTTGTATCGTTTTTATTGTATAACTTTATAAAGAAAATTTTAAATTTATTCATATATTGTATGCATTCATTCAATGCAACGATATTATATAGGAGGGAGGTTGCTTTCTTTATCTTTGCACAGTTGCTTTCACACTTATCAAAAATTATTTTTATTTTTTTATGTATCACAGAAAAATATTTGTTATATTGAAAAACCTCCAACAGAATAACCTTCTATGCTCAAACATCCAGTCACTAGATATGCGTATGAAAGCCCTGTAACAAACGCTGGCTTACGGTCCAGCAGAAGCAACTGGTGAGGTTATGGTACTCGACCATTGGAACACTAACACACACCTTGTTATTCTCAAAAAGGCAGAGCAGCTCGGCGACGTTGGAGATGGTGAGTTGGGAAGAAAGACGAAGCAACGACTGCAAAGAGCAATTTGGACATAGAGTTTTGGTTTATGTTCTTCAAACTTTTTGTTCAGTAAATGATTAGGTTTGTGTTTGCAATGCTGCTTCTTGTTACAGACGTTGATTAGAACAACGTAATGCATGGTGATTATGATGAATACACGAACAAATAGTATGTTACAAGTAGAACAAAGTTGGGACTGTTTAGGCTGAAAAAAACGGCTTTTGAATCCATTTATGAGTACAAGGGAATAACCTCACAAACAGCCATACAAAGAACTGTTTTACAAACATTCACACAACGGACACCCGTTCCATATATCTACACTGAAGTTGAATACTCAGATACTTTTGAAGATACATCTCTTGAGGAAGGATACCTTAGGAATCAGGTTGTGGCGGAGGAGCAGGTGGATGACAAGGCCTAATGCACCGGTGAATAAAAGCAGGTATGCAAACATTACGTTAGATACTTCTTAAACTTGAATATTACTTGAAAAACTTTTTATCGATTAGTTTAATTATTATGAGTACAAAATGTTAAAAGTCTTTAATCATTGGTAATCCTTCAGTAATCAATTAGTGATTAGTAAATGTTTGGAAGGATTTGTCATTCCAAGGTGTTGAGATCTTACTTTGAGGTTGCTTTGTTACTTTGTGGTTAAGTTAACCTAGAAAGAGTGATGATAGCCTTCACAAATTTTTAAACGGTAAACACAGTGAACAATTTTTCATTAAGCCACTGCGATGTTTGTTCAGTACGCAAGGTTTCAATCGGTTCACATAAACTCTTAGTTAACTTCTTTTATCAAGTTATCAATTGTTCAACTAACTTTTCACTTAATTGTCCAATACCAAAGCAACACTAACTTTCAATGTTTACTTCGGCAACCATCTAAGCTTGTGAGACGTTGATATTTCTAGCACAGCCTGGGTCTCTTATCAACCCCAATAACTTTCACAACCTCCACAAGTGTGCACACGCACACACACACACACGCACACACACACGCACACGTACACGCACACGTACACCGATCGATACTCCGCCATCTGTTTAACTCACGCCGGCCTCTTTTTTATACGTTACTTATCAAGCGCTACATAAAGATGGTTTATGACGTTTAGCATTCTGAAGCACTGCTTTTCAATGAAGTTTTAGAGTTAAAACACAAATATGAAACATTCGGTGTTCAGGAACTCAATTGAAAATAAATTCATTCATTCGCGATGGAAAGCGGAGTTTTGTGAATTCCTAGTTTCCAAGCAGCGAGTGAAACTATTTTTCTGCAAATGCTTTTAAATTCTCGCTGGAAGTTCGCTATAAAAATGCATTGATTAGATAAGCTGGAGGTGGTGGGAATCGTGTGTGGACGCAAAAAGGCAGACAAGGAGGTGACTGAGAATTAAAATAATGAGGCAAAGAGTTGTAACTTGAGTATAAATATTCATGAAATAAAAATATTCAAAAAATGTAACAATTAATTCGAATGAGCATGTTCAAACTAGCTTTCAGTCTTGGGTTTCCTGAAGACACAAAGCTCTTGGATGGAAGGTTGACAATTGTGGTGTTATGTGCGATGGTGTCGAAGAGGGCTTAGAAAGAATTAAAAAACTCGATATTTCCCAAAATTTTTAAATTCAAAACTTAAAAATCAAGAACATGCCTTTTTAACATGATTTATCAACGCTATACAGTTTTTTTGATTAAGTTGAATTAATGTGGAAAGTTTCCTGTGAATAATTGATTTTTTCAGTTAATAACCAACTTATTAATTACAGAACTCACTAATTATAAATTAATGATCTTCCGGTCACGTGCAAGCGTGAACGGCCGTTTTATTTGATCTTTTTACTTAATCTATTTGAACTATTTTCAACTTCAAGTTAAACTCTTACTCAGAAAATATTTAACTTCTTTGAAAGTTGTAAATTTCACCTGTTTTGATTTATTTTAAATTAATTAATTCGCTATTTTCTCAATTGAAATATGCAGCATTGGATTGTTTTGTGACATTTCCAGCGTCTGACTGGACTTGCTTCGATAGAGACAATGAAATAATAATGAGTCAAAGAGGAGGCAGGATTCCGTTTGGGTATTTTTATTGTAAAACTTCAAAACTGAAATAAAATTAATTTGGCGTCTAAAAATATAAATTTTCCGCTAACATCAGTATCAATTTCATAATCAGTGTTATGATCATATCGCTATCAGTTTCATCATCATTATTGTCATCAACAACTACTTAACGTTAACCCTTATTCTAACCTCATCACCAAAAATTTTCTTCATCCTAATTTTGAGTATGATTACAACTCTATTTCTATGTCTAATCTTCATTTCAATTCCAATCCAAATCCTTTTCTTAATCCTGATTTTGATTCGAAGGGGTTCAAGCCAATGAGTCATCAAGCTTCATTTGGATTTTGAATTCCCCCTTGATTATCCCCCCCAGCCACTCCTTGTACTTCAGTGCTGAGTTGGTTCCTGTGGTGCCGTGGTGGTGGTGGTGGTGGTGGTGGTGGTGGTGGTGGTGGTGGTAGCGGTGGTAGCGGCGGTGGTGGTGTTGGTGGTGATTGTGGTGGTGGCGGTGGTGATAAGGGTTTTTTTATAGTCTTTATTAGATCAAGTCCAGACATAAGCTGGAAATTTTACAAAAAACTGGCAAAAAAGTGGTGGTAGTGGTATGGTGGTGGTGGTGGTGGTGGGGGTGATGGTGGTGGTGGTGGTGGTGGTGGTGGTGGGAGTGGTGGTGGTGGTGGTGGCGGCGGCAATGGCGGCGGCAATGGTGGCGATTGTAGTGGTGGTGATGGTGGTGGTGGTGGTTTTTTCAAACACCATTGACACCTTCAGTACGATTATTTTTATTATTATTATTATTATTATTATTATTATTATTATTATTATTATTATTATTATTATTATTATTATTATTATTATTATTATTATTATTATTATTATTATTATTATTATTATTATTATTATTATATACATTAACAATAATAATAAACATCATGAATTTTTTTTAATTAATTTTTTTATCATTTTTTTTCAATCAATTTTGATAATATTTATATTTTAATTATATTTTGCTTTTATTTTATCCCTTTTTTTTCTTTTTTTACGACAATAACCGTTTTCATCATCATCATCATCATCATCATCATCATCATCATCATCATCATCATCATCATCATCATCATCATCATCATCATCATCATCATCATCATCATCATCATCATCATCATCATCATCATCATCATCATCATCATCATCATCATCATCATCATCATCATCATCATCATCATCATCATCATCATCATCATCATCATCATCATCATCATCATCATCATCATCATCATCATCATCATCACCACCACCACCATCACCATTTTCACCATTATAAGGAATGCCCCTCGAGTGTAGGCCACTGTGATACACGATGTAAGGAAGCTGTTGTGGAAGTTGGTGGTGTGTTGTGGAAGTTGGTGGTGTGTTGTGGAAGTTGGTGGTGTGTTGTGGAAGTAGGTGGTGTGTTGTAGAAGTTGGTGGTGTGTTGTGGAAGTAGGTGGTGTGTTGTGGAAGTTGGTGGTGTGTTGTGGAAGTTGGTGGTGTGTTGTGGAAATTGGTGGTGTGTTGTGGAAGTTGGTGGTGTGTTGTGGAAGTAGGTGGTGTGTTGTGGAAGTTGGTGGTGTGTTGTGGAAGTTGGTGGTGTGTTGTGGAAGTAGGTGGTGTGTTGTAGAAGTTGGTGGTGTGTTGTGGAAGTAGGTGGTGTGTTGTGGAAGTTATGACGTCTCCTGGAAGTTAATGAAGGATTGTTAAAGAACTCTCATGACTATAAAAAAACTTAGTAAACCACCGTCACGATCAATATTGACATTTGTCAAGGGTCACTTGACGCATGAACTCCATGGCATCAAACACACAAGCTTAGTTATAACATGTCTCAGAACAGTCAACTTGTGCCTACGTCGAGGTTGGGCAGGTTCAGCGTGGCCATCCGTGCCGCCTCCTTGCTGGCACTGCTTATCACTGCCACCTTCACAGGAGACTTGGTGGGAAAGTCATAAAATATAATAATATCAACAATTATTTTTTCTTCTTTTTCTTTATTTCATTGTTTTTATTTTTTTATTATCTTTGTTATTTTTATTATTCTTCAAAATTTTTTTTAATTATTACTTTCCACAATTTTTTTTCATTTTTATTATTTTTTTTATTTTTTACACTTACTAAGTTTCTTTAAATAAATTTAGTATTATTATTTTATTAATATTATTATTTTATTGATATTATTATTTTATATATATTATTATTTTATTAATATTATTATTTTATTATTATTATTATTTTATTAATATTGTTATTTTATTAATATTATTATTTTATTATTATTATTATTTTATTAATATTATTATTTTATTAATATTATTATTTTATTAATATTATTATTTTATTAATATTATTATTTTATTAATATTATTATTTTATTAATATTATTATTTTATAAATATTATTATTTTTGTACACTTATTTTTTTTCTACAATTATTCTTTTCATTAATATATTTAAAAATTTTTATTATTATAAAGTTCAAATTAATTTTTTAGATTTTTATCTTACCATTATTTTTCACACTCTTTATTTTTTAATTTATCATTTTCCTCTACGATCTTCGAATATTTTCTATAGAACACTGTTGTATTTTTTTTAATATTACGTCTATTTATATTCTTCATTAGCTCAAGTCCAGACATACGCTGGACATGGTACAGCCCATGGTGACAGTCTAACTATAGAAATAAAAAATAAAGTTTACGAGAACTGAATGTTATCAGTCATAGTGGAAGATGAGGACTGAAAACTGGCATCCGCGTTATCATTAATTACACGTATTCATTAACGTTTTAACAAATATTCTACACTCAAAGTTTTTTTTCAAATTTTTTTTTTTTAATTTTTCAACTAAACCACTTGATTATCTTTTGTGTTAGGGAGTTTCAGCTTCCAGTACCTATCCAACTTTTTACAATCACAAAATCACACACACACACACACACACACACACACACACACACACACACACACACACACACACACACACACACACACACACACACACACACACACACACAACAACACACACACACACACACACACACACACACACACACACACACACACACACACACACACACACACACACACACACACACACACACACACACACACACACACACACACACACACACACCCACACACACACACGCAGTTGAATACATTTTTGGCCATTTCTTTCCAATCTGCTGCGTATTTCTGCGAGTCAGGGCAGCTGTGTGTATGTGTGGGTTTGCCTGTTTGTTCGTTCGTTCGTTTGTGTGTTTGTATGTTTTTTTTTACTTAATTCGTTTGTTTTTTTTTGTGAAATGAAAGTATAGGAAAAATATTAGGTTATAAATCTGAAATTATCATAGATATCACTGCTAGAGCTAGTATTGAAGTTTTGTAAAAGTGTACGAAATGTTTTATAAAAGTATTAGAGAAGCAATTGAGAGGTTATTTGAGAGTTATTCGAGAGTTATTGAAAAAGTTCAAACTGTACTCACGATGCATCGTACACCATCAAGGCGAATCGTTCCTTCTTGGTGATATACTTCACGAATTCCTCAGTTTTCGCAAGGGGGTAAAGATTGCCTTCCCTGGTGAACAGCTCGCCAACTGAACACTTGGCATAGCTTGAAGCGGCAATGACTGCGTGCACGTTGAAAGTTGAAAAGTTAGGAAGCTTCGTTTACTTATTTCACATTCAAGCGTTTTTTCTACCTGCACCTCATATAACACTAATCTTGAAGCTTTCAACACCACTCAGTTTGTTCAGTTATTTTTTTCTACTCCTTATCTAATCTTATCTTACACGGGAATTCAGATGGTTCTGTTGGCTACCAGTAAGGCTATCATCATACTGGCCACGCAGGTACAAGCTAACTCAATATGTTCCAATCTTATCAAAATATTTGTACATTGCTAAGTGCATGGCGTTTAAAAGCTCCAGTTGCCGATGAATTTTCAATTAAGAGTTTTTTTCAGTTTATAATCTATTCAACTGGAAATAGAACCATAAATTGTGTGACTGTTGTTTCAGCTTAAACGCACGCTCCTTTTTAAAGTGAAGTTTTATCTAATCTGCTCAAAAAGACAATTACCTTGTCTAAACCATTCAATATTTCATAGCTAATCTAATCTAATCTCTTCTGAAAACTGTAAAAAATACTGGTAAAGACAAAAAATTAAGAAACAAAGAAAATACTTCAAACCTGTCAGAAAGAGGAACCTCAAGAGGAGAGACATTTTAACGATGTTCTTGTGTGAAACCTGATTGTATTTATACTGTTTCATCGTAACCTGATTGTATTTATACTGTTTCATCGTCATTTGAAATACTCCATAATTGATTTTCTATGATGATGAATCGAAAACCCATGTTATTTGTCTATATATTTAACGCAACATTTGTTGATAAAGTTTTAAATTCAGCACCGGGTTAAATAATTTATTAATTATTTTCCTGCCTCCGGTGTTTTTATACGATGTTTTTCATTGATTATACATAAATTCATTGTAAAATATTAACCTTAGTGGGGAATAAATTCTTGAATCGATTTGAGCAAACAATAGATTAATTAAGAGTGTGGCTTAACATTAAGATTAACATTGTATAAAGTTTTTATAATTTTGATATTTAACATTTAATCGATTCTATGTATGCGTTGCCAACGTGATACCAGTTGTTCCAGCTGAGTTTTCATTCCTCAAGTTTCACTATTTTAATAACTTTTTTTCTATTTTATCATTGGTTTATCGTTTTAAATTAATATTTTCACTGTATTTAACATTTTATTAAACTTTTTCTTTGGCGATTTGTTCATTTTGATTCATATTCTCATCAGATTTTCTCTTAAAATTCATTATATTCGCATCAATATGACATATGCTAGAGATGTTACAAAAACACGGCGAACAATCGAACTAAAAAAAAAATTAAAATATATCTCATGAACAAATAACTATAAAATCGTCTGATCCTCCATTTATTAACCCATTTGTTAAAACTCTTTTCCGCCAAAAAACTGTTTCATGAAAAAGGGAAAGATACGCCAAGCTACATCAATCACCAATCAAATCAGAAATATTATTATAACTTCTAACAAACTTTCCTTAGTTCATAGTAAAAAAGCCAGAAAATCAATGTGAATCACAGTGAACAAGCTACGTGGAAAAATTCCTCTTGCAAACGCTAACTCCAACATTGATGCTGATAAATTCAATAGCTATTTTGCTTCTATATCTAACTCATCCAACTATATTGAACCCAGCTATCAGCGCCACACAATATTAATTATATCACATTTTCCACTGTACATTATATTCTTAATAAAAGTTGCCCTAAAGGAACAGGATCTGATGGTCTTCCAGGCTGGTTTCTCAAACTTATTTCTTCTGCAATCTGTGAGCCTCTGTTGAACATTTACAACAATTGCATCAAGCAGTCATTTTTTCCAGCTCAGTGGAAAAATAGTATTATTCACCCTATTAAAAAATTAATAGTCCAACCCAATCAATATCGCCCCATTTCCATTACCCCTATTCTTTCTCGAATACTAGAAAAATACATAGTTAAAGACCATATCTACACTTGTTTAACTAACCCTCTCATAAAGTCTAGATTTGATGACCAATTTGCCTTCAGGCCAACTGGCTCACCCACTTCAGCCATAATTTATCTCAATTCGGTCATAGCCTCTCTTAACTTCTAACAAATTTGTACGTCTTATTGCTTTAGATTTCTCTAAGGCATTCGACACACTCAGTCATTCTACTCTCATCACTAACATGGCCTCATTACAACTTGATGATAGTATTCGTAATTTACTCATTTCATTTTTTTAAAATAGAACCCATCCTACAAAATTTCTCAACAGAACTTTTAGTGCCTTATCTATTAATTCTAGCGTAGTTCAAGGTTCGGTATTGGGTTCATCATCTTTTATCATTAATACATCTTCTCTTAAACTTGTACATCCCTTCAAGAAAATGATCAAGTTTGCTGATGACACCTATCTCGTCATTCCATCATCTAATAGTAATTCATTGCAATTAGAATTAGACTCTTTATCTGAATGGGCTAAATTAAGTAATCTTTCTCTTAACCTCAAAAAATCTTATGAATTAATTATACATAAAAATTATAATGTAATAACACCCCCTAGTCTTCATCCATCTTTCCAACAAACTTTTCTCACTATTCTGGGAGTCTCATACACTGAAACTTTCAACATCACACCTCACATTAACAATAATATTACTAAATGCTACCAAACGTTTCATGCGCTTAAAATAATTGGGGCTCATGGACGTTGTGGTCCTAAATTATATGATATAACAAAATCTCTAGTTATATCTCGCATAGAATATGCAAGACCTTCATGGTGTGGATTTGCCAATAGCGAACATATAAAACAACTCCAATCTATACTTAATAAACTTATAAGGATTAACTTCCTTTCTCCTAACTATCCTAAACTAAAAGCAATGTTTGCATCTTTTGATGAATGCTCGTTCTCAGGATTCACCAATAACCAGCACCATGTACTTCACCAGATCCTCCCACCTGCCAAGTCTACATCCAGTGATATGCGAACACGAAGGCACAATTATACTAAAACAATTTACTCCTCCTACCAAGGCAAAACATTCTTTCCTCGTCTTCTCAATACTCAATAAGCTCCTAATACTCATTGTTCATCATTTTTAATTTGAACACGTTTTTTTTTGCCGTTTGTTGTAAGTTCAATGCTGACTTGTATGACTGATAACATTCTGTTCTCGTATATTTTAATGTTTTCTTTTTTAGTTCAATTGTTCGCCGTGTTTTTGTAACATTTCCAGCGTATGTCTGGATTTGATCTAATTAGAGACTATAAAAATAAAAAATATTCGAGATACTGCGTGTCACCACCACGCCTAGCCTCATTGAGCTAGTTCTGTTCTATAAGATCTTGAAAAAAAATTTTCTTATTAAGTTAATAACTTCCTCGCTAGAAACACAAAATTTGTACTACGTCCATGAGATAGTGTTTGTAGTCTTTCATAAAATTCATCACTTTCACTAACGCTGCCACGTCCAATTAAGACACAAATAGTTTTCTTTATTCTCGGATTTAAAGCAGACGCAAGATTTACGAGAATCGGAAAAAAATAAAGTAAATAAAGTACAAACGATGCGATTGCTGAGTTTAGGTTTTAATTTTAGAGCAGCTACTCAAGTGAAGAACAGATGCCGTGCTAGTGTGGCTTAGTTCTCAAGTGGTCAGTGGCGATTACTTATCCACGGGCGTCCGAAGGTTCCTTCAAGCGAAAATTCATCGAACTATAAACCCACACGTTGGTATTAATTAGGTAAGAGGATGATGGTTAATCATGGAGGGCGAATCTACGGCAGAAGTTTGCTCAATACCAAGTTCTTCACAGTGATTATCAAAAATATTGCCAAAAAAGAATTTTTTTAGAAGTTTATTGAGTTGACCAAAATCAAATCAAAAACAGCATTCAACAGCCACATGAGTATGGAGTGATGAGACATTTGAGGATTATGACACAAGGGTGGAGGCAGTGGATGACTCATACTTCCAGGTGGGAGGCAAGACGGACTTGGTCTTGTAGTACCTGCCATCAGTGGAACATGTAATTAAAGGAAACTTTCTAAATAACCATAAAACTTTAGTTAATGCCAATACTATAGGTTGTGTATAATAAAAATTTTGCTCTAAAAATACAAAAAAAAGCTGTTGTGTATTTAAATGAATGCACACCTAGCCAATCTGTGAATCCTGCTCTCAACAAGAATCAGTCTGAATTTGGAATCCTTGTCCTTCCTGTTGCGCTCAAGGTGCTTCCTGATGGCAACAGCCTTCTTGATCATGTGGTACAAGTCCTCTGGAATCTGAGGAGCTAAACCTTGAAAGAAACAGAATAATGTTTTTAGGTATTTGACAAGTCAAAATATATTTACTGATAAGGAAGTAATACACAATTAAACTCAATAAAAACCTTTTGCCTTGAGGATTCTGAGAATTTTGTTGTTGGTCACAAACCTCACTTGGGCAACACCATGAGAATCTCTCAAGATCACACCTAAAAGACCAATGAAAAGCGTGAAATAGCGATAGCTTAAATTAAAAAAATTAAGTTAGAAGTCATTAAAATAACGATAGAATAATAGATAAGCACGTACCAATCTGTGATGGGTGAAGACCCTTTTTGGCCAGCTTGTATATCTGCTCCATAACATCAGTTGGTGTCAGCTTCAACCACTGTTGAGATTGAAAATATTTTTTGGAGATTGGGCGCGACTATACGAGCAAGAAGACTGGCAAACCAGGTTTACGCCTGGAGTGCCTCAACGTCTTTCAGCATTTCTGCCGGGTATTTATGAGCGTTTTTATGCGATATCAGATCGCTACTCAATAAATCCCTAGCTCAATATCTGGTCAAAAATAAAACAAGAGAGTTTAAATTGTAAGAAAGCAAAAGAAGTTTGATGAAAAGAATATTGAAACAGCTTACTGTTGGCACACTCCTTCGGTATGGCAGAGCCGATTGGGAAATACCCTTTCTGTAATGAAATGAATGAGCTTAAATTTTCTTACAACCTATGCCCGATGCAAACTCGACGCGGCTAGACATCGTAAAAGATAAACCCAAAATAAGCATAAAAATTTTGAAAGCTTCAGATAGTTTATGAAAAACGAAATAATCACTTACCCTGGTGCGTGCATACGACCCATGATGAAACTTCAATAGTTCTTTACGGATTAATTTCTAAAAGAACGGGCGAGCTGGTATATCAATACAAAAAGGAAGAGCAAGGACTAGGTAGCGCATATTACCCAAATTATAGTTCTATGCAAATTATTAAAGTGTAAATGAAGTTGGAAAAAAATTATTTCAAGTTCATTCGCCAAAAAGTTGTTTTTAAAAATATGTTAATGTTTTTTTGAGATTAGTTCTAATCCAATCCGATCTAAGCTGTTGAATGAAAGTTTCCAGAGACAAGAAAAATGTCCGTGTCCAAATCAAGGTATTTCTTTATTTATCATTGCTCCAAAAAAATTCAATTGAAGAATTGGTAGCGTGCTTTTAAACAAAGTGCTTTCAGCACTTTGTTTAAAAGTGCTTCCATGAAAACGGTTTTACTCTCTGTTAGCTACTAGAGGACTGGAGAACTCTAAAATAGCATCTGTATTTCAATTGATAGATTTTTCCAGATTGACAAGCACCATCAAGTCACTGAATGCTTGCGTGTCCAGCAATGACGTCAGAAACTCACTCAGCAATATGTACTCTCCCATGACTACCATCTCCAAAAACAGTACCATCTCAACCTACAAGCACAAAGTTAATCTGCGCATCTCAGCCAAATACGACTGGTATGTTCAAGTCTTTTACTTCAACTAATTAGTTCCGACCAACCACAATTTTATCTAGCTCCCCTTCGGGTGCTTCTTTTTTACACTTGGATTCTACCGACAGTTGCCAACATTGTTTGACCTACGGCCATAACATTAGAAAGTGTAGAAGTTCTGAAGCCTGCGTATACTGGCAATAACCGCGACCCGGCACTGTTAGAGAGCCTTTTCACCCACCTGTTCCCCCTTCTTAGACAAAAACTTTCGAAGCACAACCACTTGCCAGACAGTCCACTTTACCAACAGCAAATCTGCCTCATGATAGGCTGTACAGCTTGGCAACGACAGTCAAATAGCTCTAAACTGTTGCTATTATATCTTTGTATTAATTTGCCTTTATTGGTCAGTTTTTAGCAATCAATAATTTTCATAATTTTAATCAATTGAAAGTTAGAAAAACAGACACAAATAATTTTGTTGTGTAATTTCTATTAATTGATTACACGGAATAAAAAAAGATAACTTAATGACAATTAAATAAATTGATTAAAAAGATTAGAAACGTGAATTAAAATACATAATGGCGAATATTTAGATTTAAAAAATAATTTTTTGATAATTCATAAAAATGGATTTGGAGGCTTGGGTTTGAGGTCGTGCATGATGGACTGAAGGTAGGTGGATGAGTTGATGATGTGGGTGGTTGCAATCAAGTACTCGCTGGGACCTGTGGGAAAGGAATGACTGAATTTTAAAACAATTCATACATAGGGCGCAAATGAAACAACAACTTTAGAATGAAGAATACTAATCTAATTTATTTACTAATTAGATAATAATTATCAATTAATTTCCGTATGTAATTCCCTGAAAAGCATAGAACAATTTCGAAACTTATTTAAATTATTTGAACTTAGAAGCATAAATAAAAGCGTATTGATTCTATGTAAGCAGAACTTGATTATTCGATATAGTGTTTTGAAGTGAAATAAATACATTTTACTGAGAATTTTCGAAAGCTCCAAAAATAATTTCATACAAATGGCCCGGTCTAATCGAAAGATTTTTATAGCGCTGCTCAGAAGGTTAAAACGCACTGAATAATGGACAAAAAATGAAAAAAAAGAACGAACAAAAAAACGAAAAAAAAAAACAAATAAATTAAAAATAAAACGAATGAATGAATGATTAAACAAAAAAAGAATATATGAATAAGTCAAATAAACAGACAAAGCGGGTAACTCACAGTCGTCTTGTTGCGATAAGAACCTCAGGGCAGACACCTCGGCGTACGTGAGGCCTCCCACCAGGAAGACCAACGTCACTTTGCATCTTTTGTCCGCACCCCCTGTGGGGCGGGGAGTGGCGCTTGAGGGAATGAAAAATGGTGGATGGATGGAGAATGGTGGATGAATGGAGAATGGTGGATGAATGGAGAATGGTGGATGAATGGAGAATGGTGGATGAATGGAGAATGGTGGATGAATGGAGAATGGTGGATGAATGGAGAATGGTGGATGAATGGAGAATGGTGGATGAATGGAGAATGGTGGATGAATGGAGAATGGTGGATGAATGGAGAATGGTGGATGAATGGAGAATGGTGGATGAATGGAGAATGGTGGATGAATGGAGAATGGTGGATGAATGGAGAATGGTGGATGAATGGAGAATGGTGGATGAATGGAGAATGGTGGATGAATGGTGAATGAATGGAGAATGGTGGATGAATAGAGAATGGTGGATGAATGGTGAATGAATGGAGAATGGTGGATGAATAGAGAATGGTGGATGAATGGAGAATGGTGGATGAATGGAGAATGGTGAATGAATGGAGAATGGTGGATGAATAGAGAATGGTGGATGAATGGTGAATGAATGATGAATGAATGAAAGATAAAAAATGAATGATGAATAAATAAACGAAAGGGAAATTAAAGAATTAAGAATTGAATGAGTAAAAAATGCGTCAAAACCCAAAGACTATGAAAGAGATGATGCAAAAATGACATAATAATTATATAAAACAAAAAAATAGATCGAATTTAAAATCAAATAAGAAAACAAAAAACTCCACGAGGCACCCCACCCACCTTTGGCGACAAGCCACTCAGGGATGGGCTGGCTTTCTTCCTTCACTGCGCCCGGCAACATCGTGTTTACCACCTCACTTATACTCCTCCATCCCGTCTTGTTCAGTATCTGGGCTAGACTGTGTGGTTGTGTGTGTGTGTGTGTTTGTGTGTGTGTGTGTGTGTGTGTGTGTGTGTGTGTGTGTGTGTGTGTGTGTGTGTGTGCGATTATACACCAAAAGATAAAAGAATAAATAAATAAATTTAATTAAATATCAAAAATATAATCACGTGTAAAAGAAAATAAATTTGTTTTAATTTGAAACAAAAACACTTTATTCATTACAATTCAATCAAAACCCTTTTTATAATTGAAATCTATTTCTTTCAAACCTCCCCTTCCTCCTCCTTATTGTTTCCACACCACCTACCGAACACTGATAGGCGCATATCCGCTGTAAACATACGAAATGTCGTCTGGTTTCTGATAGGAAAGGTGGAGATGAAACTTTGAAAAAGTAATTATAAATATTTTTGAAATTTATTTGATAAAATCATTAGTTTATTATTTTGTTTCATCGCTCACTTTATTTAGCTAATAAAATAAATTCAATTATCTATTCCTTTAATTAATATTTAATCACTTCCTCATTATTGGTTTGTTCTATTTAACAATCGTTTTCATACAATTAAAATGTTTTCATTATTTTTTATTAATTTCATTATTATTTTCAATTTTTCTCATTCTTGTTTAATAATAGTTTTATTTTTTTAATTTAATCAATTGGTTTGTTAAACAACCAATTGAATCCATAAATGAATTTCAATTATTTAAATAGTTGAATAATTAAATCATTCACTCATTCATTCATTCATTCATTCATTCATTCATTCATTCATTCAATCATTCCTTCACTCATCCATTCATTCATTCATTCATTCATTCATTCATTCCTTCATTCATTCATTCATTCATTCTTTCATTCCTTCATTCAATCAATCATTCATTTAATCAATCAATCATTCATTCATTCATTCATTCCTTCAATCATTCATTCATTCAATCAATCATTCATTTAATCATCAATTCATTCAATCAATCATTCATTCAATCAATCATTCATTTAATCATCAATTCATTCAATCAATCATTCATTCAATCAATCATTCATTTAATCATCCATTCATCCATTAATTAATTCATTAATTCATTAATTCATTAATTAATTCATTAATTCATTCATTCATTCTTTCATTCCTTCATTCAATCAATCATTCATTTAATCAATCAATCATTCATTCATTCATTCATTCCTTCAATCATTCATTCATTCAATCAATCATTCATTTAATCATCAATTCATTCAATCAATCATTCATTCAATCAATCATTCATTTAATCATCCATTCATCCATTAATTAATTCATTAATTCATTAATTAATTCATTCATTCATTTATTAATTCATTGATCCATTAATTAAGTAATCAATTTCTATACAAAGCATCTACCTGTTCGTTGACATCCTTGACGGTGAGTTTGAGTTGTTTTCTGAGCAGAGGGAAGGTTTTGAGGGCACCTTGTTGGTACACCAGCCCACTCCGCTCCATGTTGTGCAGACTCACCAGGTGCTGGAAGCCGTACGTCTGTGAAGGTGGCGGTGGTTTGTGGGTGTTTTTGGGGGGGTGGTTTGTGGGGGTGTGGGGTGGTTTGTGGGTGTGTGTGGGGTAGTTTTGGGGTGTGTGGGTGTGTGTGGGGTAGTTTGGGGGTGTGTGGGTGTGTATGGGTTGAGTGAAAGTGGGAAAACTAAAAGTGGAAAGGGGAAAAGAGGAGGAATAAAAGAGAAATTAGAAGTGAAGTAGGAGTTGGGAGTGGAGATGGAGGGGGAGTTGGAGAAGGTTATAAGAAGTGTTAAGTTATTCAGTGAACGCAGATGAATGAAGGAGAGCATTGTGAGAGATATCAATCGAAGGTTATATAGTTATTGGAGAAGATCTATGCAATAGAAGCACTGTGACAACAACAATGACCACAACAGTGACAACGCAAAGACAATGGCAATGAGAGAAGAATAAAAGAACAGTGACAACGACAGAGACACCACCTGTATTATTTCCTTTTTATAGAACTCCAACACCTTGGGCTTGAGGCCACTGTTCACAAAGCACTGCAAACATATCAGCCTCAGCACCTGCAGTAGATCCATCATCCTCATCATCATCATTATCCCTCTTATTCTCCTCCTTTTCCTCCTCCTCCTCCTCCTCCTCCTCCTCCTCCTCCTCCTCCTCCTTCTCCTCCCCCACCTCCTTCACCTTCTCCTCATCATCGTCATCATCATCATCATCATCATCATCATCATCATCATCATCATCATCATCATCATCATCATCATCGTCATCATCATCGTCATCATCATCATCATCATCATCATCATCATCATCATCATCATCATCATCATCATCATCATCATCATCATCATCGTCATCCTCATCATCATCATCATCATCATCATCATCATCATCATCATCATCATCATCATCATCATCATCATCATCATCATCATCATCATCATCATCATCATCATCATCATCACCACCACCTTGATCAGGGGCCTCTTGAGAGCAATGGACTCCTCAATGTACGGCTTGATTCGGTCGGCATCACCCTCCAAACACTCTGACATTAATAATAATAATAATAATAATAATACTAATAATAATACTAATAATAATAATAATAATAATAGAAATAATTTAAAAAATAACAATAATAACAACAATAATGATATTAACATTAAAAAAATACAATAAATACGTTAAATACGAAATTAATAATAACACTAATAAAACCAAGAGCACCTTGTTGTTCGGCCAGGAAAGACCTGAAGTCGTCTTCGTCGGTCACCTCCTTTATCATCTCCGCTATCGCCGTGTCTGCGTGATGAGCTCACCCTTACTATCATTGCTGCTGTTTATGCTGTCGATATTTTTGCTAGTATTATTATAACTATTAAGTTTATTGTTATTGACTTCATTATTATTATTATTATTATTATTATTATTATTATTATTATTATTATTATTATTATTATTATTATTATTATTATTATTATTATTATTATTATTATTATTATTATTATTATTATTATTATCATTATTATTATTGTTATTATTATTGTTTCTCACGCGTAGCAAGGTTGGCCTTGGTTGACCTGATATGGGTGATCTTCGCAACAAACTTCTTTATCTCGCCCACCGTCTTCGCTGCATGCCTCTCCTTCATGTCCATCCATCCATTATTCATTCATTTATTCATTCATCCATTCATCACTCATTCACTCATTCATTCATCCATCCATCATTAATTCATTTATTTATCCAATTATATATCGATTTATCCATTCATTAGTTAACCAATCTACCCACTCATTCATCCATGCATTTATGTATTTCTCCATTGATCAGATAATTCATTCCTTCAATTATCGATTAATCCATTCATCCATGCATTCATTTATCCACTAATTCATCCATTAGAGTAATTCCATTCGTTCATTCTCTAGTTAATTAATCCAACAATCTTTCAATTTATTCGTTGATTCATCCTTTCAAAAAAAATCCATCTATTCATCTATCTATCCATCCATCCATTCATTCATCCATCCATCTATCCATCCATCCACCCATCCACCCATCCATTCATCCATCCATCCATCCATCCATTCATCCATCCACCCATCCATCCATCCATCCTACGTCGTATTGACTGGACAGATTCTTCACTCGTTGGTTGATGCAATTTCCTACGGCGTTGAAGTTTTTGTCTCTGATGATAATGAGAATGAGAGTAAAAAAATTAACATTAATGAAAATAATGATAAATATCAAATAAAACATTAATTCTTATAAGAAAAAAAAAAACGAAATAATTTTTTTGAGATGCCTGATTTCTGCATAGAGATCGTCCAGGGGATCCAGGTGTATTTTTTTGAGGGTGGGGGGGTCAAAGGGGTTGTGGGTGGCTTGGTTGGGAGGCTGTTCGCAAGTGAAACGCTCCGCTGGTAATTCCACCACTCCTGTGAAGTGGTGGTTTGTGGGGTGGTTTGCGGGGTGGTTTGCGGGGTGGTTTGAAAGAACTTTTTAAAAGATGGTCTAAGAGTGGCTTATAGTGGTGGTTCGCAAAGGTGATTCAGAAGCACACGAAGCACCCAGCCCCATCATTCACGAATACCTTACTAACACACATCCCCACCAGCCCAACAGAATCAGACCTTGTTTCCACAACCTCCCCTCCTCTCTTTCCTCCAAATCCTCGCACTTTACAATACCCAACCAACCATCCCACACTACAAAGCACCCATCCGCAAACCACAAACCTCTTATCTCCATTTCCCACACCACAACCACCAAATCACCTATGCCACACCACAACCACCCAAACCCTCAAATCCGTCCAACCATTCATGCCCACACCATGATAACTCAATCCCACAAACACCCCTAACCTTCCTAACCCCTCCAACACCTTGTTTAATGTGGAACAGTTCATCCAGAAGTCCCTCGTAGGTGAGGGGAGTGAGAAGGGGCGTTAGAGCATCCACTTGTCGGTCCAGCACCAGCAAGTTGTCAATCTTGCACGGAACGTTTGATTGGCTGGGACTCAACTCCTTGTGCATGCGCAACAACATGTCAACAACTTTCTGGGGGGAGGGAAGTTGTTAATTGGTTGTGGGAAAAAATACTTGATGCTGATTGGTTGTGGCGGGAAATACTTGTTACTGATTGGTTGTGGAGAGGGTTGGTGGAGGTTGTGTGGAAGGAGTTAAGTTATAGTTGGTGTTCAAAAGTTGTGGTAGAAGTTGAAAGTTGTGAGAAAGGTTATTGGAGGCTGCTTGTGGGAGGAGTCAACAATTGTGGAGGAAATTGGTAGCGAAAATTGTCTTGTTGGAGACAATTTTTAGGTTTGGGTTGGCTTTCGATTTGAGTGAAGAGTTAAGCTATATTTTGTAACTTTTAAAAATCTGTTTTATGACGATAGAAATATAACTTATGGCTTTACTATTTGGAAATGCTGAAATAACGAATGATATTTTTGTGAAATTAAATTTTGTGATAAATTTATTTAATAAATTCATGATTACAGCATCACCTTTTAATGTTCAAAAATTATGTTACTTCCACGAATTTTTTATATAAAGAAATAAAATTAATTTAAAATGTCGGAAATGATAGAAAAGAATAAAAATTATTTTTTTAATATCGAAAAAATACCTGAAAAATAGTTTTTAATTATAAAGAAACACTAAAAAAGATTAAAAAAGTATAATAAAAATATTTTCTGAAAGAATGATTTTTTTAAATAATTGAAAATCTCCGAAACAATCAGCCATGAGGCACTCAACTATGAGGAACCCAGCAAGCTCACAGAAGCGAGGTTTCCCTTGGCATAAAGGTTAGGGATGGGTCCGAAGAGGGACTGGAGTGTGGTGATGGACTTGCATACGTGCAACAGACACGAGTTGTCCTGCTCCAGGTAACACTCCTGCGTGCGTGAATGGGTGGGCTGGTGTATGGATGAATGGATGGGTTGGTATATGGATGGGTGGGTGGGCTGGTGTATGGATGGGTGGGTGGGCTGGTATATGGATGGGTGGGTGGGTTGGTGTATCAATGGGTGGGTGGGTTGGTGTATGGATGGGTGGGTGGGTTGGCATATGAATGGGTGGGTGGATTGGTATATGAGTGTGTGGGTGGGTTGGTATATGGGTGTGTGGGTGGGTTGGTATATGGATGGGAGGGTTGGGTTGGTGAATGAATGAATGGATGGTGGGAAAGTGGATTGGTGGATGGGTAAATGAATAACGAATGAATAGATGAATGAAACAATGATTTAATAGATAGGCCCATGGATGAGTGAAGGAATTTACGAATGAATGAATGAGTGGATAAATGAACGAATGAATGAGTGGATAAATGAACGAATGAATGAGTGGATAAATGAACGAATGAATGAGTGGATAAATGAACGAATGAATGAGTGGATAAATGAACGAATGAATGAGTGGATAAATGAACGAATGAATGAGTGGATAAATGAATGAATGAATGAGTGGATAAATGAACGAATGAATGAGTGGATAAATGAATGAATGAATGAGTGGATAAATGAACGAATGAATGAGTGGATAAATGAACGAATGAATGAGTGGATAAATGAACAAATGAATGAGTGGATAAATGAAAGAATGAATGAGTGGATAGATGTGTAAATGAACAAGTAGAATAGATCACATGATGGAGGATAGTTGGTACAAAAGCTAGAAAAGATGAAGCTGTTGTTTGTGCGACGGAAAAAATTTATATTTTCTAAGTCAGAAAATTTAAAACTTGATAAAAAAAAGTTAAAAAAGGAAAAAAAACGAAAAAAATTAATAAAAAAAAACCGTTTTTTTACTCATTTAATAAATTAACTAATTAATTTTTGAAAAATAATTAATTGAATAAATCGTTTATAGAACAAATTTGGAAAATAAACGACCTTATAAGCGTCTGGCCACTCCATAGAGAGGAGGTCAGAGGCGAGGGGAATGATGTCAAACTCCAGGTGATCTGTGCTGCTGAGGCTGCTCAGAAGACCCAGTTCCTGTGGGGGATGGGTGTGGGAGTGGGTTGTAGTGGATTGTGGATTGTGGTGGGGTTTGAGTGGGTTTTGAGTGGGTTGTGGTAAGTTCCAGAGAGGTTGTGAGTGAGAAATTTAAAAAGAGCGAGTGGGTGGGGTTTGTTGAGTATGTGCTGCGGTAGTTTGGCGGGTGGAAAGTTTGAAAAGATTGGTTGTGTGAGTGGATTGGGAAGAGTAAGTAGGTGGTTAGGAAATGGATGGTTTGGGGGATGGAAGGGTGGTTTGGAGTGGGTGAGTTTGTAGTGGGTGGTTCAAAAGAAATGAGTGGCTAGCTAAGTTTTTAGTGAATGAGTACTTTTGAGTAAAAAGGGTGATAGTTTATTGGTTAATGGATAGGTTTTTGAAATTAAACTCATATCCATGATAAATAAGGGGCCAAATGGATACATAGTCATGAACCTTGAGTCTTTTCTCACACAGTAGACTCCTGTTAGGCACAAACAACAAGTGAAAGTTTTTGCTTGAAAATTCATTGCCTGATTCCTCTCTACATCAAGGGAGGGTTGGAGGTCATTGAAAATTGATAATTTAACTATCATTTTATGATAAATTTTAAATAAATAGATAAAACGTAGTATCATTGTTATAGAAAATGGATTGACTTGTTGATGAAATTGTAGATGACATCCATGAGAAGGATGGAGGGCTTGCATACAATGACCACATGTTGAGATTTTGGCAATTTCTTTGTGCTTTGATTGAGTGTGGTTCTATGCACTATTCCACATTCCTGGAAGGTTTCGAATAATTTCTATAGCACGAAACAAATGGGTTTTTTTTTCAAATAATATAGAATCATTTGATTTATCGTTATTTAATTATCATGTGCTCTCCTAACTTTCAAAAATGCGTTGTCTACTATGAGCTCGAAGGTAGAAACAAAAGAGTCTTCACACACAAGGACCTAAAAAATGAATTAGCTTCTCTTTTATATCACATGAAAATACCAAACATTTAAACTTCAGAAGGATTAAAAGTTACCTTAGTTCCTTCTAGTTTGCCAAACCATTCTTTCAGCTCTTCCCTATAGACCTCCTTTAACACAAAAGCATTAACTTTGTCACTCGAAAAGACTGACATTTTATTTATTAAAACTCCTTACTCTAGAATTCATTTTAGCTCAAATGTGAGCACCACCCCCAAAAATTTTCATAATTTCAAAAAACCCATAGTACAAAAATAAATATTGTTGTTTTTGATATTATCTTTTTTTTTCGTTTTATATATTTTTTTTAATTTATGAAAATTTCTATCATTGATGTTTTTTAATATAAGAAAGATTTAACATGCTTCTTGAGTAACTCCATTTTTCAGTGTAATTAATTCGCACTTTATTTTACGACCATTCAAAACAGCTTTTCATGCTCCCCAGCGTATTCTTTATTTACAATTCACGATGCGAAAAAGTGCGAAGAGTGTTTGCGGCGTGGAATGTTGCTTGTGATGCCACATTTGAAGATGGGCCAAAAAGTGTCAGGAAGTAAAGCCAGACCATCTCGCGAAGTAACCATCTACCAAAACAATTCCACCACAGAGCGTCTCATCTTCAACCCCGACCTCCAGCGACCACATCGCTTAGATATTCTTCTTTCATCTACCACAACCGACGAAATCACTAGACGCAACCATACTTGGAATCCAGACGACCGCTCACTCAACATATTCGTCAAAGAAGACGATCCGTACACAATCCACCGACATCCAGTAGCTCAGAGCACCGATTGTATCCGTGGAAAGATAGGTTACACAAGAGGCTTACATGTGTGGGAGATTGGCTGGAACATTCGACAAAGGGGCACCCATGCAGTGGTGGGAGTGGCCACCAAGGATGCACCGCTACACTGTGCAGGCTACCATTCATACATTGGCAGCAATCCAGACTCTTGGGGCTGGGACATCATCAGGTTTTAGACCAATTTTAGCTTCTCAGTTTATATTTTTTTCATCATTGAAAGTTACATTCTACTCTCCATTTTTCCATTCATCCTCGATAACTTTTCCATCAGAAATCGTCTGTACCACAACTTGAAAAATCCAGCTCAATTTGGCACTCTTTCAGCCCCTCAGTATCCTCTTCTCGAGGGTTCCTTTGTCATACCAGAGTCCTTCCTCGTTATCCTCGACATGGATGAGGGCACACTCAGTTTTGCCTCTCGTGACAAGTACCTCGGAGTGGCTTTTCGAAATCTCAAAGGCCGACAACTTTTTCCCATCGTCAGTGTGGTGTGGGGTCATTGTGAGGTTGCCCTTAAATATATCGGGGGACTTGACCGTGAGTTTGAAATCAACTTTCATCTATTTTGCTTAATTTTATGCAAACAATTTCACATATAGTTTTCAACTAAATTATCATTTCATTTTTACACTTAAGCAAGTATTTTTAAAATTTATTCCAACAATCCTTTCTTCAAGTCATACACCAAGTACCACACCATCACCCCTTCTCCTACTCCTACTTCAGCCGAACCAGCCACCTTGGCAGACTTGTGCAGACGAGTAATAAGAACCAGGATCAGCAAACGAGGCCTGGACGCCATCACACAGCTCCCCCTTCCTATCAGCCTTCAAATGCAGCTACTCTACCAATGATCACTCGCCCGCCTACACACCTCTTCCTATGCATTCCAGCCAATGCATGTGTCAATACTCTTCAACACGTAATTTCAACTCTTAATGCGTCTTCTAGCACTACTACTACTACATGTCCTATCACTATATTTACTACATCTCTTTTTACTACTCATATCACTACTACTACTGCCTCTCATATTACTACTACTACTACCTCGCATATCACTACTACTGCTGCCTCTCATATCACTACTACTGCTGCTTCTCATATCACTACTACTGCTGCCTCTCATATCACTACTACTACTGCCTCTCATATCACTACTACTACTAACTATCATATCACTACTACTGCTGCCTCTCATATCACTACTACTGCTATATCTACTACTATGTCTTTAAAATTATTCTTGAATTTTTCATTACTATTAATACTGAAACTTCTATCACTACTATTACTACTATCACTACTATTACTATTATCACTACTATTACTACTATCACTACTATTACTACTATCACTACTATTACTACTATCACTACAATTATAACTATCACTACTTTACTAATACGTTCAGTACTGGAACATACCTTTCTAGAACACCATCTACAACATTTTCACTACTACAACTTCTCTCAGACAGTGCAGCATACACAACCTCCCTTCTTTCCACTCACCAGCAGTTTCTGTTTCATTCTTCAACTCAGATGCAATTCGTTTGTGTGTGTGTGTGTGTGTGTGTGTGTGTGTGTGTGTGTGTGTGTGTGTGTGTGTGTGTGTGTGTGTGTGTGTGTGTGTTCATGTGCACGTGCATGTACCTGTGTGTGTATTATTAACTTTGTATTACACCAATCATCGTTGTCAAGTTATTGCATCAGAATTTTCCTACTTATTCTCATTTTTATCTATTTCCAGCACAAAATTCATTAATATATCATAACTTTGACCAAATTTGAGCCCAAGACAATAAATTTAATATTTTTTAATATTTTCAAAATTCTTCATGTTTAATCTTTTTGATTGCGTCGATGTGAGTACAATCTTTTTCACATATTTATGCAAAATTGTATTTTATTCCACATTTATCATCTCAATTTTTCCTTTTTCCCTTTTTTTGGTTTTCAACCATTTTTTTAAACTTTTTTTTTTAAATTAAAATTATTCATATCTATTACTTTCAAATTCCATTAAATTTCACATAAAGCTCATTCATGCCAGCCTTCATCACACATCCATCAATTCATCCACTGAAAACGCCAATTTTTTTCACATTAAATATTCGTATAACATAAACGGTAGTAATAATGCAACATTTACACTATTGTTTTCTCATTCATCATAATACTGATTAAAACCACGTCATAATTTAATTAATAACTATTATTATGAACTAAATATAAATTTTAATTCAATAATTATAATATTATTTAAAATAATGATTTTACTGGTTTTATTATTAAAACAACTTATATCTATTTCATCAATTTTCCGCACAACAATCTTTACCCTGACTACACAAACAAACACACACACACACACAAACACACACACACACACACACACACACACACACACACACACACACACACACACACACACACACACACACACACACATGTGTGGTGTGTGGTCGGGGTGTGTTGTGATATTTTCCGTTGTGACGTCTCCAATGTCTTTTTGGGTATTTTATTCTACTTTAATTTTCTTTTAAAAAAAAAAAAATAAACTTTTTATTTTTTTTTTGGTCATCAAAATGAATTTTTATTATATTTTTTCATAATCAAGAGTTCTTTCTGTCTTATTTTTATCCATTTAAACTTGTATCACTCCTTTTTCTTAATTATTATTCCGTTCGATTTAATCCGCAAGTTAATTTCAGTCCAACCTTTTCAATTTTATTCGCTCGTCCATTCCTCATTACAAATTCTCATTCGTAATATTTCCATATTTAGTCAATTCTACATCTATTTGGCGCAAAAGGTCAATAGTCATCATTATAATTCCAGTCCATCATTTATTTACATTGTACTTTGTTGTTGTTTTTGTTGTTTTATTTGTTGTTGTTGTTTTTGTTGTTGTTGTTATTTTTGTTGTTGTTGCTGTTCCTTGCTTAACTGCGTTTACTCAAAAAGTAATTTTTTTATTGAAATGTTTGGTGTTTTTGCTATCAATATCCACCTCAAATATGCATCTTTATCACATAATTCATTCAATTCTTTCATAAATATTCATTTTAATGTTTATACAACAATCATTTCATTATTTTAACTTCACAACTCGTCAAATTATTTTCAAAAACCGGCCAAAATTAGTTTTATTTTTGATCCTTCCATCAGGCGCTACACCATACATCAGTCATGTTTTTTTTTCACTTTTAGTTGTATTTCTACTCGTTCACTTTTAGTTGTATTTCTACTCGTTCACTTTTAGTTGTATTTCTACTCGTTCACTTTTAGTTGTT
>OX387247.1:11703111-11749748 GCA_947562095.1 Branchellion lobata
AGTCTTCTCTGAAAGCTGGTGAGCCACAAGATAAGGGCGATGAGCGAAAAGAAGTAAAAAAATTAGCTTACCATTTCTAAGTTTCTAAGTGTTATTACATATAATGCGACACCACGGCCACACACTAAACAAAAAATCTACGTGTAAAGTATGAATATTTGTATAGCGCTGTTTTTATTTCGAAAAAAAACACCCGTGTCCAGCCACTAAGGTGAGTTTATTTTACAATTTTTTTAAAATATTTTCATCTAAGAAGATACTTCAAAAAATTATTTGAAAAGATTGCCTTGAAACTCTACGGGGTTAATGCCACTATAATATAAACATTAAAAAAGAATTTTTAATGTTTAAATAATCAATGACTAGTTTCTTGAGTGCTTCTTTGCGGCACGAATGATTTGAATTTTATTGAAAATTTATTCCGCTTAGAAACCAAATTATCTCACAACATAAACTGTTTTACAATGAAATTGGAAAAACCCTTATCGATATTACCGTCCTACTAGGTTCAGTGACCCAAGTTCACAGGTGAGCGTGAAAGAAGAATGAAAAAATTTGAAAATCGTTCATACAGCGCTGATTACACACTATCCAACAGCGCTTTGCTACGAACTGTTTAAACAACAAACTTTTAAGGGCTTTATGAAATAAAAGTAGAGAAGTAATAAAGGTGAGATTGGGGGGAAGAAAGTTCCATAGAAGGGGCCCACAGTAGGAAAGTGCATAAAAGATATCCTATTAGAAGGTATCCTAAAGAAATGAGAACATCTCAGTCCCTTACGAGGAGGCAATTTGAAAAGGTCAGCTAAGTAGCTAGATGAGTGATTATTTATTATTTTAAACATGAGAGTGCAGATTTTGAAAACTGGTCTATTTTAAAGAGGCAACCAGTGTAACCTTTAAAAAAATCTTCGAGTTTTTCTTCGTACAAGCATGATATAATTTGTCGTTTTTGGTTTAACTTCAGTTATCGAGGCGGTCTTCGAACGTGCATGGCTCCTTTTTCAGCTGAGTTCACTTTCTTTATTTGATTCATTATTACTAAACAATTTTAAACATTGAAAATTCAAAGAACTTTGTGTATTTTTGGGAAAAATTTAAATAAACCAAAGAAATTTTATCTAAAAAAAGTTTTTTTTCCTATTTTTTAATTGATTTATTGTCTTTAATGGTTTTTTAACTTTGTCTCGCGAGAGTTGTTCATTTCGATTCGTATTCTCATCAAATTCATTATATTCGCATCAATTTTTCTTCGTCTTCTCAATAGTCAATAAGCTCACAACGCTCATCCTTCATCGTTTCTAATCCGAATATTTTTCTTACTATTTTTTTGGTGTTTGTTGTAAGTTTAATGACGATTTTTATGACTGATAAAATTCAGTTCTCGTATATTTTACTGTTTTCTTCTATCGTTCAATTGTTCACCGTGTTTTGTAAAATTTCTAGCGTATTTCAGGACTATGAGAATTTTTTTTATACAAAAAATATTCAAATGAAGGAAAAAGAACAATATCAAGAATAGAAACATGAGCCTGGATAACATTGGAAATAGATAAAAATTATACAATGAACTCATTAATAAGAAAAAACGAATTAAATTTGAATTCAACAGAAAACAAAATAAATTATTGGCGTCTGCGTTATCAGTGCTTTTACCCCCCTCTGGCGACTACCACTGTGATATGCTGTATGGTAAGACAATCGCCTTAAATGTATGAACTACCGTGAAAGAAAATTTGGGAATGCTAATATGAGAGCTTAATATATGCATTTGTTTCGTGAAAAATCAATTCGGCTGCAAATTTCAAGCCATCAAATAGTATAAAGAAGCGAAGCTTCTACTAGGAATTCAAACTAGTTTAATCAGAACATTTGTCTATAACAAACTATACACTGTTCAAGAAGGCTCATCTACGAACTGTTGAAGCAGCAAAGAATCGACAAAGATGCATTTCGCCCTGAAGCTTCTACTCTGTGCAGGTTGGTGGCCATTCACTCTGCATGCTATCAAACCGTTCCCAAAAAATAATCTAATCTAATCAAAATATGCGATTGCACTTGTATGATCTAATCTAATCAAAACCTGTGATTGCACTTGTATGATCTAATATAATCAAAGCATTTGTAAAATGCCGATTAAAGACAGTTCAAAAACGCTCTTTTGCGAACTTATTACACCAAAGTTTTAAGAGCTTCACAAAAAAAATGTAGAGACGTAGCAAAGGTTAGATTGGAAAGAAGAGAGTTTGGCCTGAAAGGACCATACTAGAAAACTGCAGATTTAGCATGAGTATAAGATTTAGCGATGTACAAGTACGTCAATAACTCACCACCCATGACCACTACACATGCACCCAGCCGTGTGTTCTGCCTATCGTGGCATCAAAAGCAAGCGGAGCCTTTACAAGACAGAAGGAAATGTCTTGGTCATTAACACCCCTGAGGACTTCCACAAAATAAAAGCTTCAGGAAAGCCCTGGATTGTGCAACTCTACGCCTCAACGTGAGAAAACCTTAATGCAAATTAGTGCGAAGAATCTATAAACTTCCAAATTAAAACTTTTCGTGTTTTTTCAGAAAAATTTTCTGAATATTTTTATCATAAATTATTTTATTTATACCTTTTTCATTGTTTTTATTGATCAAAACTAAACATACGGTGAAAATGTTATTAAGCTTGCCGAAGAATCAGAATGAGAAAAGAAGGTAAATAAACGCAAACTATAATGTTGTAAAAAACCTAAGGTGAAAACAAACTTATTAACATGAAGAATTAAAATAGAACAGTAAAATTGACCTCGACCGTAGTGTCACAAGAATTCTAACTGAAACTTGAAAGCGAAGTTGTGTATAGAATAAAAGTAATGAAAATTTAAAATAATAAAAATACTAAATTTAATGAAAGTGCAGTATCACAAAAAATAAATATTGAAAAAAGTTTCATGTAACAGGAAATGTTACAAAAAAAATTTTTTTTCTTCCATTTCGATTCTTCACCGTTTTGTACCGTTTTGCACCGTTTCCAGCGTTTGTCTGGACTTGCTTTAATAAAAACTATTTTAAAAAATATATATATATTAATCGATAAAAGGAAACAGTAAAAGTAATCAAAACCAAAATGTTAGAAAAAACTTACGTGAAAATAAGAGTAAAATTGACTATAGATTCAGATTAATGAGACATTTGATTCATAACTCATTAAATAACTGTTGAAAAAATCATTTTGATTTTTTTTCTTTTTCTTTTTTTTTGTTTTTTTTTTCTTTTTTCTTTTTCTCACTCATTTGTCATATTCACGGTTCTTTCATAACTAATAATTCAATCAATTATTTTAAAATTTTTGATAAAAAAAGTTTAAATGAAATAAGCTTTTGTGCGATCGATAAATCAAATACGAATTTATAAAAAAATAATGATACATATAATTTTCGAATTACCAAAGCAACTGAAGCATCCAGACAATCAGGTGGCTTTGAAACTCTACGTGGTTAATGCCACTATAATAATATTCGTGTTTGTATTGTATTGTATTGTATCAGGTATTGGAGATTATAAGCTTATTTTAATGAATAGGTTTTAAGTTTAGCTTCAAACGAAGAAACTGAAATATAATTTTTTTATCGTTGGTGGTAGAGTGTTTCGGATAGTAGGAGGCGCATTTCTTGGATATGTTGTTTGTTTGTTGGGTGAGGATTAGGGGAAGTTGAGGAAGGAAGAATTTTGGTGGTTGACTTTTGTTGAATGATGTTGAATAAGTAGATTGATGTAGTGGTCGATAAAAATCTAAAAGTTAAAAATGCAAGTTTGAAAATTCTTCTTGATTGCATCCACAATCAATGAAGTTGACTAAAGCGGCTATAAGAAGAATAATTGAAGGATAATCGGGTGAGTCAATTTTTAGGTCAAACTTAGCCGATATTTTTAGTACTAGAGCAAATTTTTAGATATTTGAGCAAATGACAGACGTTATGTGCTGATTAAATTATAGTTTATCTTCAAAGGTGATGCCAAGCATCTTGAGCGTTTTATTGCTATTGATGAAGGAGGAGCAAATTTCGATGTTTGAAATACTTGAAAATCTTTCGAGCTGTTGTGAGGTACCAAGTCTAATAATTTCAGTCTTGGAGGGGTTTAGTGTAAGTTTGTTTTGTTGAAATCATCTTTCGACTAGTTCGATACAATACTCAAGTGTGGTTGTAGTTTTAAAGACGGTTTCATCTGCATATTGGTGATAGATAAGTTTGGAACTATCGAGGATGATGACAATGGGTGACATGTGTTTTGTGAAGAAAAATAGCCCAAAGGCTGACCTTTGTGGAACACCATACTCAATGGAAACTGTAGAGAAGGTATGAGTACCACGTTTGAAGATTTAATTTCTTCCCAGTTATATATGACTCTAACCACCTCGGCGCCAAGCCTTCATTGCAAACCTCAAACTTGAAGCGGTCAACCTGAATATTTACTGAATATTCCATTTGATTTTCATAGCCGATTGTCATTTAAACTTGTTATTCCCACAGATTTTCATGACTTTTATTCACTTATTTGTTATTTTCAATTTTTTCTTTCTTCAGTTCGATTTTCGCCATGTTCTGTGTCCTTTCCAGCGTCTGGCTGCACTTAATATAACAGAAAATATTGAAACATAAGAATAAATGTTCAAAATAGTTTTCAAATCTTTTTTATTAGTGTATATAGCTCAAAATTCGGTTCAAATAAACTTCAATTAATTTAAAAAAATCAAACTCCATTTTAGACATTATCTTTATAAAATAATTCAGAGTATTAGTTGAAAATTTATTGGTTTTAGTTTTTATATATACTTTTCATAATTCTGTTGACATAACAACCGTTTAGATGTTCTGACGCCCAAGCCGCTGTGCCTGAGTGGATCAGGTTTGCTGGAGAAGCATTTCAAGTTCGTGTTTGGTGGTCGTTAAATCATACTTGGCACTAAAGTGTAAAATTCAAATGTAGAAGGAGCGGAACCGATCCGTAAAACTTATTCAAAATGGTAATAAAGGATACGGTAATAAGAACTTTTTTTCTTTTTTTGCCGTTTGTTGTAAGTTCAATGTTGACTTTTATGACTGATAACTTTCTGTTCTCGTATATTTTAATTTTTTCTTTTTTAGTTCAATTGTTCGCCGTGTTTTTGTAACATTTCCAGCGTATATCTGGACTTGAGCTAATAAAGACTATAGAAAAAAGGATAAACACGTGAAAGCTCAATGTAGTGCGAAAAATTTTTTTGTATCGAAAAATAATATAATTTTAAAAAAAGGAAAAATTTTAATGGGAGGTCAAAATCAGTTTTGTCGGAATGAAGAATCTGAAATTTGAGTATTATATTGAAACAAACAGGTTTAATGCATCATTAACATTCCATAATCCTCCCTCAACATAACACAACCCTACAAGTTGGAAGTCAAAACGGCCGTGGTGAATATCGCCTATGAAAACGTGGCTAAGCTTATCACAGACCGTTATGATGATGTTGAGGTTGGTTACCAGATATTCAGTTGAACCAATGAGAAAGTTGTATTAGTGAACTGAATTAAGCGTAACAATCAATACGCTGTTAGCTGTTAGAGAAGTTTCATTAAGCTACCAAGTATTGAAGAGTGTTTATAGGTAATCAAGGGGCATAGAATGGACGAGCTTTGAAGAAATCAATTGGAGACTCTTCCTTAAACCGACACAACCTTCCACAACAGCTTCCCTACGTCGTCTACTACAGCAAGAAGCACAGTTCTGGAATACCCTACAAAGGTGATGATGATGATGATAATGATTTTTTTATAGTCTTTACCCTCGAAACTCTACGGGGTTGATGCCACTATAATAATATTCGTTTTTGTATTGTATTGTATTTATTTGAAGCAAACTCAGATAAATGCAGAAAATGGCACAGAACATGGTGAACAATGAAAAATATTGAAAAAAATTAAATGAATAATAATTGAAGGTCACAAGAACTTTCAATTGTCTGTTGCAAGAAATCAAAAACTGACTCTATAATGAACTTATGAATTTCAAAAAATTAGAATTGAGTCATAGTTTATATTAAATGACTATTGAAAAATGTTTAAACAAATTAAAAAAAACTGGAATGTTGAAAGGTTCTAAAAAAGTCAGGAGCAGAATTTTCTATTAAATCAAATTAATGAGTCTCAAAAGTCGAGAATTGAACCATATCTTAAAACCACATATATAACTCATCTCAGAGAGGTGCATTTTACTGACGATGCTGCTCCGGTTGCCAACAATGATCAAGCCTCAAGGCGTCTGATTGATTACCAGATTCACTCACGTGACGATTTTGGACTTGAATCAGTCCTTAGAAAACCCATATAATGTCTCGTGACGCCAATGGAAATCCTAACGTTTCCGTTGGCGAACTTGATGCTTGAGATGGTCGAAAGGTTTGTCTAATTGGATCCAAATATCAACATTTAACAGTCTTTAGACAATGAACTCAAATCAAGGATAGTTAATGCGGCTACAATAAATGGCTCGTTTAGAAAAAAAAGTTCAGAAGAACTCCCTTCCTTCCACCTCCACAAAAACAGAGATATACCAAGCGTGTGTTCTTGGTACACTCCTATGTTGAAATGAAGGATGGAAAACATACGCATGTCAAGGAGCCAGGCCCATGCATTCCACCATCGTCGTTTGAAAAGGGTTCTGGGCAGCTTCTGGCACATTTCAAATAGGGATATCTTGAGAAGAGCAAAAGTAGGAAGCATGTTCGAAAAGTGGCTACGCTGGTTGGGGCATGTGAGGCATTTTTCGGATGGCAGACTCCCAACAGGAATTCTGTATAGAGAACTAGCTGACGGTACAAGGGCTATGGAAGACCTTTTCTCAGATAGAAAGACGTATGCAAGCGTGACCTTGAAGTATGTGGCATACAAAAAACTGGCTGGAAAGTTATGTCTGCTGCTCTCTGCTCGAAAAAAAGCTGTCGGAGATGGTGTTTTGAAAAGTGAGCTTGAAAGGGAAAAAAATAGACAAAGAATAAGGCAAGGAGGAAAATTTGAATAATAATCAGCATTAGGTGATAAAATTGTCTTTGGGACATAAAAGCAAATACAAATATTCAATTATATTAAAAAATAAAGTTAATTATATTTGATAAATATTCATTCTATTTAATAAAGATTTATTTTATTTAATGAATATTCATTTTATTTAATTTTCTAAAATGATAACACCCACAGGCGACAACAACGCTTTGGACTACACCGATTTTCTGAAGAAGAAGCTTTATGAAGAATTTCCACGTGGTGTTGCTCGTACTTTATGAAGACAGCATGAGCTGGCGTCTGCGTGCCAAGAAAACCTTGCGTTTCCAATAATTGAATCCATTTGTTGAATTCTATAAGCAAAATTGTATGATGGGAATTAATTTTTTTTGAATTTTTTAAAGTGTCCTGAACAAATTTCAGTTGAATAAATTTTATAAGTCAATTGCTTGTCTATTGAAAAATACAAACATACGGAGAATATCAAAAATGAAGAAATGAATTGTCGAATTTTCATGAAAGAATGAAAAATAAAATTTCGTTTAATGTTAAGAAATAAAAGAAGTACTTGAAAATGAGATTTTAAACTTATTATTTATTGACTGAAAAGTGAGGTTATATATTGACAATGGCAGCTGGTTATGGTTGATGAAATATGCCCTTTCATGTTTCAAATAAAAAACAATCACTCACTTAATTACTTTGCTAACATTTTGAAGTTATCTTTTCGTAAAAGATTTTTTAATTATTTTCATTTTTCGGATACTTTCTTATAGTACTTATGTGGTACTTATCTGCACTTTCTTACTGTGGGCCTCTTTTATGGAACTCTCTTTCCCCCAATCTCACCCTTATTACTTCTCTACGTTTATTTCGTAAAGCTCTTAAAACTTTGTTGTTCAGACAGTTTGTATCGAGCGCTCTAGAACAACTCGTCAGTGCTATACAAAATTTGATTAGATTAAAATACTACCTTACTATATATATTACCCAAACTGCAGTAGTCTTAGTTTTATTTTAAATTTGAATTATTTATTAAAATTATCAGTCTCAAAGTAACTTTTATTTGTATCTCAAATTTTTCAAAATTAATACTAAGTGTATAAAAACTTCGTGGCTAACTTCGTGAAACAAAATAATAGTTGAATAATCCAAACTTTATTTTACTCTCTATTAATGTATTCACTCTACAAGTGTTTTAAAGAGAAAATATTTTTTTCATCTTCCAATGCCGAAAAGGCGAGAAGTAGTTTTTACATGTGAAACTTGTGGTTTCCATGGCAGTAGCCATCAGAGTTTCATGTACCACAGCATCGTCTATCATGATATCAAAGTTTTTGCGTGCCCTTTCTGCGATCACGTCTGCAAAGAAAAGTACAAAACATTCAGGCATCTTCGCAATCAGCACCAAAAGGTTTTACCTGCAAACACTGAAAATAAAGAAATTCTAAATTACTCAGCCAAAGCTATTAATGCACCTGCAAAGAGCGATCAACTGCTTTGTTATTTTGAACGAGTGTCAGTTGATTCCTACTGCTGTATTTTCTGCAATGAAAGTTTAAACAACAAATCAGAATTTTCAAGTCATTTGTGCACTCATCACAACCCTTCTCATTTCATCGTAAATGAGCTCAAGTTGCACCTCAACAAAGTTTTGGATAAAAAACCTTTTGTTTGCAAGTTGTGTGGGTCAGCTTCATGCAGTATTCAACTCCTCTCAGAACACATCTTATCAAGCCATCCCTTTAATGTTTTATCAGAAAAAGTTGACTTTTCTACATTTGCAACTCCATATAACAAATTACACAGACATTCGAAAAGTCACAAACACAGGTGCCCACACTGTCTTTTCTCATCATTCTTCAGCAAAAACCTCAAAAAGCACTTGTGCCAACATGGAGCTGACATGAAGTTCAAGTGCTCACTTTGCAATTTCTCTTCTGACTTTGAAATGACTCTAACCAAACACAAACGATACTTTCACCCCAAACCCACTAGCCACTTCGGCCACCAGCACACCAAGTGTTCTGTCTGCAAAGAGAAGACTTACTTCAGTCGAAAGGCCTTCATGAACCACTGGAGGAGGAAGCACAGAGACATGTCTGAACCACCAGTCCTTCCACACATCCTACAAAGCAATCACAACCATGCCAATGAGTCTCAAAGAACTTAAACTTCAAAATGAAACAAAAAAAATGGAAAAAAATGTTTTTGCAACACTCAAATAGAAAAAAACTTGTTCATTTTTTAAAAACTCACTGCAACTCAGGATTTTTATACTTCTTTCTAAAGGTTCCATATATACATCATGTTTGAAAGTTGTTTTGTCAAATTGTTAATGCTCTCACAATGACAGTAAAATTTATACTTTTGCTAGTGAAGACTACTGTCATACAGAGGTCTATGATCATTTAAAATTTTTTATTGTTTCCATTTTATTTAAGAGTATACTGTATTAACAAGCTATTTTTTATGTTCTTGTTCGATCAAATTCTCTAAACTTTGGATTTTTAAAAATTTTCAAATGACTTCAATGATTTAAGCAATTTAAAAAAATAAACGATTGTAAATCAATAAACTAATTATTTTTCAAAATTCCTAGTTAAATAAAGCTGCCAATACTCTAAGAAGTGTATTGAAAAGGTAGAAATCAACTTTTTTGTAACGCCTTAACAATATAATCTCGAATCAGTTTACACTCTGATCTAATCCAAGCGTTTTTATAGCGTTGATTACACACTGTTCAAGATCGCTTTGCTACGAACTGCATCCAATCTAATGTAATCAGTTCATTTGTATAGCGTTGATTATGGTAAATCTTATCCATACTGCCATTCACAAGCTTTCTAATCAATCGGAACGTTTGCGAACCGCCTTCTAGCCATGGTTCAAGGAGCTCCCATAGAAACGGTTTCACTCGCTACTGTGCTACAAGGTATTTTAACAACTTCCTAAGCTTTCCAGTTTTCAAATGTTCAGCCAAACATACCTTCCAAATTAATCCTCCTTTTTGGATACTTCCTTATGGAGTCAGCAATCATCATAACTCTCGACGCCTCGGCTGTTGGAATAATGCTGAGAATCCCTTGAACAATAAGTAATTTGATCTTTTTAATCATTTTAATCTGTTTATTTTTATGAACAATCTATTGGATTTTTTTTTGGTTTTATGTTTTATAATAAATTTTATTATTATTTTTTCAATAAAATTCTTAATAATAATAATAATAATAATAATAATAATAATAATAATAATAATAATAATAATAATAATAATAATAATAATAATAATAATAATAATAATAATAATAAGAATAATAATAATAATAAGAATAATAATAATAATATTATTATTATTTATATTTATATTGTTATTATTATCATTATCATTATCATTATAAGTATCACTATTACTTACATCATGAATGTTTTTATTTTCATTATTTCACTTCTCGACAGAACAAATTCGTTTGTAAGAAAACTACAGGAGCAGAACATGTACATTAAGGGAACGCAATGAAATAAGAAGTCAGGTTCTCATAACTTATTTCCACGTACAACTAATGTCGCGTGCACTCATTCGAGTTGATGCCTTTAACGGCCACTCCTAGCTTCTTCCCTCACTTGAAGAAATATTTTAGGCCAAATGTGCGCTTTTTTCGGTCCTATTTCGTTTTAAGTTTTATTTGCGAGTTTCAAGAAATTTCAAAATAAAAGTTGACCGGTTATTTTAATGCTTTTTAACCATTCGAAAGAACATGTTAAAATCGTTACTATTCTTGTTTCTGTCGTTTCCAAGTTCCATTTTCCAATTAAGAAAAAGAGAAACCACTTTTAATAAACCAAAGAACTTTGAACATATTTTATCTCATAGTTGAAACAGAGCTTTTTTAAAAGACATTTTTCCGCGCAACGTTTCAAAAGTTCAAGCAAGCACCACACGCCATGAGTCAATTAAGGCACCCAAGAACCACAATGAGTTCAACGCCACTGTCGAAAACAGCCAACCAGGCCTGTTCCAAACCAAAACCTTCGTTACAGCTCGGCTCCAAAGCCCACAGAGCCTCTCGCCAGAGGCACTCCCCCAACAAAGCTCCTCCACATACACGTCAACCCACTACCACAGCACCCCATCACGGCGTCAGTCGCCTTAGCTGTGAGGCGCTCAGACTTATCAACTCTCTTAAGCACCACGTGAGTCCTTTTTTCCTGTTCTTAATATATAATATTATAAGTAGTTTTTATCACTTATTAACTAGTTTTCATTTCATTCTTTTGCAGTACACATAACCTTTTGCATTCTTCAACTCTATCACAGTATACATTTTATCTTTTTCGAGTTTTTTTTCACTTCCTACCTTTTCCATGCTTCTCAATCTCAAAATCTTCGAACTGTTAAATACTGAACCAAACTACGAACTATCAAAATGACAAATACTAATACTATCATTATTAATAATATTATAAACTAACATCATAACTAATAAAACCCTACAAAAATTTATAATTAACCACCCAAATATTTAATGATTTAATTTATATTAATTGTATTAATATTCGAAGTGCCACCACGCCAGAACGAAGCCCTCCTCAAGGCCTCCTCAGGCCTCTTGAACCTTGTGACCAGGCCTTCCAAGCAAAATGAACGCAGAAGTGCCATGCACGTGGTTGGTTTTTAAATTTTACTTTCGAGATTTTCACGTTTTTAAGCTTTCTTTTTTGTGATTTCTTTGTTTTCGAAATTTTATTGTTTTTTTATTCAAAAAGTGTTTCTAAAAAGCGCTTTAACTAACATATCCTGCTTAACTGTTCACAAATTACTAGAAACAACCAACAACACCACAACACCCCCTCCACAACACCCCCACCACAACACCTCTCACAACAAAACCTCGCTACAACCTTTCGATTATCAACACCAAAAGCAAAAGCAGCCGAACGCAGAGTCGAACTCCCGACCTAGCGATGAAGTTACCAACGAACGTTACAAGACAGAACTGTGCAGAAAATTCATGGAGAACGGTTCATGTCCGTATGGAAAGAAGTGCCAGTTTGCTCATGGCTACCATGAACTCAGACCTGTTTCCAGACATCCCAGGCGGGTGGTTGTAATGGGTTGTTGGGGTGGGTGGTTGTGGTGGTTTGCTGTGATGGGTTGTTGTAGTGGGTTGTTGTTATGGTGGTTTTTTGTGGTGATTTGTTGTGGTGGATTATTGTGGTTGATTGGTGTGGTGGGTTGTTATGGTGTTTTTTTGTGGTGGGTTGTTGTAGTGGATTCCTGTGAAAAAAAAAATAAATATCAAAAAAGAGTAAAAAGTTGAAAAAGATTTAACTATAGAACCCTTTAAAAGTTTTAATTGGGCTAAGCAACTCCGCTGGCAACTGAATTCCTTAAAGAGCAACACGTGGCCTACGATCGATGCAGGTACAGGACTGAGCTATGCAGGGAGTTCTTCAACACGGGCCTCTGCACCTACGGCACCCGTTGCAACTTCATCCACTACGACACCTCCAACCCGTCTCCCAGTGGACTGCACTCTCAGACGGAGTGTGCCATTGAAGGGTCCACACACACGAGGGGGTGTAACGAAGGCCAGTGCGAAGGAGGCGAGCGTCCCTTCACTCCCAACAACGACTCAGGTCTTTCGTTCGGCTCATGCAACCCCTCCTCCACCTCCACACCATCTTCCCTCGGAGCCTGCTCTCCCATCGAAGGCTCCAGAACCGCCGAGAGGACTGAAACTCCCAACGAACTGTATGCCATTCCCGAGTAGAAGTTCAATGTGGTGAGTTGCTGTGCTGCTGTGGTGACCTTGTAGTAGGGGTTGAAGTTTGTTAATGATGTCACGTCGTGACTGATCCAAGTGGTATTTCATTGCATGGAATTCCTTATTCTCACTTGTAAATTTCGTTTTTAACATTGTTTTATTATTATTTTGATATTTTGATGGCATCGTTCGACTTTTTCGTTTTATAAATGTTCTCTTTAAATTCTCTTAAATTTGTTTCAAAGTTTCTATTTGTTTTTAAATTTTTGAATTTTTGTGACATAATTCCTTCTTGTTCATTTTTCGATTCTTTGCTTGATGACGAGTAACTGTACTTCAATGTACTGACGTGAAGAGTGTGATTGTAAATAATAAAATTATAATATAATTAATATTTGAAAAATTTTATTCAAAATAAATTTATTGGTAATTTATGGATTATTTTTGTCGTTTAAAATGTATTTTTAATGTTGAAGTTTTCAAAGAAATCAGAATAAATAACTACTTTGAAATGTCGTAAAAAATTTAAAAATAATTTAAAGTTACTTAAAAATAGTATTTAAAAATAATTTATTAACCAAAATAACGAAAATAGTTTCAAAAAAACAACAAAATATTTTGAAAATAACTTTGGAATATATGAAAATACTAATTTTTTAACATTTTTCTTCACAAACCCCCATTCCTTTTATGCTTTACACCGTCGCATAGCAACACCTTCAAGTTTGAATTTTTTTAAAACCACTGACTTCGATTTTAGGGAACTGCCAACAAGTCAACTTTTTATACAACTGATGAATCGTTGAATTCTTATATATTGGGTATCATTGATATCATCGACCGCTGATATCATTGAATAATTGTTATTTTTTATATACATAATGATATTTTAATTTTTGAATTGATCAATAAATTGTTAGTTTTTATAACTTATAATCATGCATTGATTTCAATTATTTTTGAACTGTTTTTTTAATCTTTTTCTCATCTTTTTTTTCTTTTTTTTTCTTTTTCTCATCTTTTTCCTATCTTTTTTTTCTTTTTATACAATTTTCTTCTGTTTTTCATATATTTAAAAAAAAATATTTTTCTCACTTTTTTTTTATCTCTTTTATTTATCATCTTATCATTTTCTTCTTTTTCTTTTACACTTCCTCATTTTCTCTCATAATTCTCAGGGACGCTCATGATATGGCTGATTGGTTGTGAATGGTCGTTTGTTGGTTGTTACTTCAAGTCGTAATGATAGCTTCCATTCTCCCAAGGGAATAAGCGTTAATTCCGAAACATTCCAGAAGACTGCCTTTATACCTTCTATGGTGCATAAAGATGCAATCCTTTGTATGTTTTTGATTTTATAACTCCGAAAGAAACACTCTAAGAAGGACGCTCCTTCGAAAGGTGTGTGAAGCTTCAAGTTCGTATTGAAATAATGCAAACGAAAGAACTTAAAAAAAGATTGTGTTTTCAAACGTGCGAAAATTTTAAAACCCAATATGACAATGACTCAAATAGAGCTTGGGCAATATATTCAAAAGGTTATTAAAGTTTTCCATTACATCAGGTTCACTCCAATAAATTTTCAAATTCATGTTCATGTTCACTCTGTCGCATACTTTGAATTCTTCAATATCCGAATGCGTGCACTTCGGTACGTTAAACCTTTGAACCTTGGAAGGTGTCTTTACAACGTTCGACGACACACGCTTCAGTCCTTGCAAATGACGCGTAGTTAGCTAGTCTTCATGCTTTTTTATCACAAGTTTTATCCTCATTCAAATTCATATACGTGCAAACGTTACCCGAATAACTGCGTGTAACTCACGTGACTGAGTTTATTTAAATTACGTTATGCTTTTTATACTTCAGGTTAATAATTGAGTAAACAACCGCCCATATATAGTTATAAATTTAACAAAAGGGTGTGAAATACAAGAAGTAGGTGGATACTTGTTATAGATAACTAGATTAAATATAAATGCATGTAGATAGCCTGGCGAAAGGAAATGATATAAAGGTTAACTCAATCGGCCGGCGAAAAACTTCATTTGAATTAAGCTGCTACTGGAGAAGGACTGTTTTTTATTTTCTCTGTGTTGTCAAGGTGGATCTTGGATTTTTTTTCGTTTTAAATTGACTCAGTCTAACCAGCTCTATTCTAGTTCTATGGTCTTTAGTCGTTTTCCATTCTACGAATCGTCTCGATTATCTTTAAAACTTGGCAACTGATGCTACAGCATCGGCGGTTGTTGGGTGGCGCATTCATCCTGCTTGAAACCTTCTGTATAAAATGTTCGCTTCGAATATCAATGGCATGTTTTGTTATAGACAAAACTAATTGAAGGGAACAAGAAAAAGCGATAAAAGTCCGAAATACTTGACTTCTCAACACTTGAACATTCAACTTGTGATATTTCTTTCTTCGTCAGTTGGCCACAATGACCTCACAACCACAGCCCATCAACGTACCGGCGTGGATAACAAGCAACAGAAACCATTTTCTACCGCCTGTGTGTAACCACTTCATGTTAGTAAGAGTTGCCCTTCGCTTCATTGATTGTTCACAATAGGCAGGGAATGTTACAAAACAAGTTTAATCAATTAAACTATTTTAATCAATTTTTTTCAATTTTTTTAATTGATTTATTGTTTTAAATTAATATTTCATTGTGTTTAATATTTTTTCAACTTTTTCTCTCGCGATTTGTTCATTTCGTAGGTTCAATGCCGACTTTTATGACTGATAACATTCTGTTCTCGTATATTTCGATGTTTTCTTTCTTTACTTCGACTATTCGCCGTGTTTTTGTAACATTTCCAGCGTATGTCTGGACTTGCTCTGATGAAGACTATGAAAAAAAGTTAAATTGGACCGAAAGTGTGACTTTATAGGACAAATAAGCCACATGAGAAAGCTTGTTGATCACATGAAAAGCCGAAGATCATATTGAAAACAATATGATAAATAAATGAGAATTTTAACTCTTAAAAATTTTATTTATAAAAATTAATTTATTTCATTCCTGGATTAATTTGAAAAAAAATTATTCTGAATTAAAAAGCTTTTTCGAAATATTTGTTTAATAACTAAAATGATGAACAGTTTCTTGCTTTAGCACTTTACAAAATAATTTATTATTATTATTATTATTATTATTATTATTATTATTATTAATTATTAACAAATACGCGAAAAACAGGCATTTATCGGGCCAGTTGAGTGTGATGTTCGTTGGAGGAGCCAACCAAAGAAGGGATTACCACATACAGGAGGGGGAAGAGGTTATTGTTGTTGCTGTTATTTTTATTGTTATTGTTGCCGTTGTTGTTTTTGATGTTGTTGGTGCTGATGTTTCCATTTTTGTTTTGGGTGGTGCTGTTTGACTTTATTGGTAGCTGATGGGGTGAAACGTGAGGTGAAGAGGAAGATACATTAGATTAGCGCACGCAAGCCTTGGAACGTACACTACTAAGCTCGCAACAGATATAACGCTAGAAGCAAGAAGAAGAATAAGTAAATTGGCCTTGTGGATACTAGGCTTCCTTTACTGCCTGCAATTGTCATGACTTTATAACACTAATCTAATCTAATCTAATCTAATCTAATCTAATCTAATCTAATCTAATCTAATCTAATCTAATCTAATCTAATCTAATCTAATCTAATCTAATCTAATCTAATCTAATCTAATCTAATCAAATCAGTCATATTGGATCAATTCTAATATTAAAATTTTTATAGCTCCATTCCGCATTTCTACCGAACCATCAACACACCTCGTACAGCTCTTTTACCAGTTCGAAGGAGACATGGTCTTGAAGGTGGTTTCACAAGGAAGAAAAAGGGACATTGCTATAAAAGAAGGCGAGGTGTCTGCGATTTGCTCAGAACTACTTTCAAAAAATTTATTTGTTGAAAAAAAAAACTTCGTTGGAAATCTTACTTTCGGAGACACAAGATTAAATGTTGTCGAGAAACATAAACATATACAAAACTATGTATACAAGACCCTTTACAACAACAAATTCAAATGTTTGTAAAATCCTCCACTTCCAGATCCTCCTGCTGCCAAAGCGTATTCCACACTCTCCACAAAGGTACGCAGGCACCCTTGGCTTGGTGCTGGAAAGGAAGAGGAGGCTTGAGGAGTTGGACATACTTAGGTAGTCAGGCTTTGAGTCGAAGCGAAGCAGTGTGCTGAGGTTGAATAATGTATTTAGGTTGTATTGGTATAAGAAATCTACTTCATATGTACTACTGTTCTACAAACACAACTCTTCGTTCAAATGTTTGAATTACTGTATTTGAAATACCTTCATTTAGAATGATTGAGTTTCGCCTTCTTGTGGCCTCAAAACTATACGGGGTTAATGCCACTATAATAATATTCGTGTTTGTATTGTATTGTATTCTTCAGTGTCCGTTTGAGTGAAAGTCGTTAACATCAATTGTACCACCACTGAATGCTTCCGTTTTCTCAAACACGCCACTTCGTTATTGTTGTTGTGATTATGGTTTTTGATGTTGTGGTTATGGTTCAAAATGTTGTTGTGGTTATGGTTCAAAATGTTGTTGTGGTTATGGTTATTATTGATGTATTTGCTATTGTTTTTTAAAATTGTATTTGTGGTTGTTATTTTTGTTGTAGCTATAGTTGTTTGTTGTTTTTGTAATTGCTATTTTTTACTTTTTATATTTTTTGTTTTATGCACGACGAATATATCAGAAAATTGCCTAGTAACCTGCTTTGTTAATGCCACAAAACTAATATTACCAACAGCCAAGTTGGCAGCTTTAGAAAACTAATATGATTATCACGAAATTTAGAACCCACTATCACTATCACTATCACTATCACAGACACCTCTCTACACAGGTTCTACACGGCCAGCCCTCAAGACACAGATCTCAGTGTCCTCTTCGAACGCTCCTTCCACTGGGACAACGTAGAGAGGGACATGGTGAAGGTTCTGAAGGAGTTGGTGATGCTGAAATCTTTATTGTTTATCAAAAATCTTTTTGAAAAATGAATTTTTATGAAGAATTTTGGTAATTGTAGAATTTTTCTAAATTTTAGAAACTCACAAATTTTGGTTCTTTTTATGACGTCACAATGATCATCCGCTTTATTATTCGTTTCGGCTTTGTTAGATTTCTTGTTGTTATTAGGTGATGTTACATTTTGTGTTGCGAAGTTTATGTGTGTTACAGTTCTCTTCATAGTGGTGTGTGTTACCCTTCTTGTTGTTATATTCTGGTTGTTATGGCCTCGAAACTCTACGGGGTAATACCACTATAATAATATTCGTATCCGTATTGTATTGTATACTGGTGTTTATTCGTGTTTGTATTGTATTGTATAATGGTGTTTATTCGTGTTTGTATTGTTTTGTATTCGTGTTTGTATTGTATTGTATTCGTGTTTTTATTGTATTGTATTCGTGTTTGTATTGTATTGTATATTGGTGTGTAAAATGCTGTTACAGGTTTGAAGTTTCGGAGGAGTTCAAGACAGGTGTACCAACAAGTGAGTTGCAAGGAAATTTACATTAGTATTTCCAATATACCCCTTTCAGCAGAAAATCAGTGTAACGTTGTTTTATGTGTTAATCACTCTTTTTCGTATCTCTTGGGACGAGGTCTTCTTCCATGGAGTCTCTATCTATTCTTTTTTCAGAACATTGATATCACTTTACAATGGCATTCTCCCACAACATAATTTCACGTTAAAAACTTTCACAACTGCCACACCAGCCACAATAACAGTCCCCAAAAACACTCCACCCCAATGTGCTATCAACATTCCGAAGTCCTGAAACCACTTCAATACCCCACAACAACCTTCCGCAATAATCTTCCACAACAAGCTTCTCCAACAACCCTCCCTAAAAATACTAATTAACACAACAACACCCACCATCACAACAGTTCCCACAATACAACAACACACCCCACAACGACGCCAAACACAACAACGCGCACCACCACAGCCGCAGAGAACAAACCCCTCTTCGAAGCAAACAGTGCTTCTGAAGTAGCTCAGCCTTTCAGTCTGAACCAGTGGTTCTTGCAGAATGCCTCTTCGTTGGACCAAGGAAGACTCTTGTTCCTCTTCGACCCTTCCACCTACAGCCATAAAGTTCGGCGTGCTTGTTTGTATTTCATTTCTGTTGTTTATATTGTTTTTGTTATTGTTCATACTGTTTTTGTTGTTGTTTGTACTGTTTTTGTTATTGTTTGTATTGTTTTTGTTATTGTTCATACTGTTTTTGTTGTTGTTTGTACTGTTTTTGTTATTGTTCGTATCGTTTTTGTTGTTGTTTGTAGTGTAATTCGTTGTTATTTGTAGTGTTATTTCTAGTTGTTTGTATTGTGTTTATTGTTGTTTGTAGTGTATTTTAATGCTGTTTTTAGTGTATTATGTCGTTGCTTGAATTTTATTTCGTTGTTTTTGTCCATGCCTCACATTGTTGTTCTTTTTTTGTAATTCGTATTTGAACAAATTTCGTTGAATTTGTATTGTATATCGTTTATGAATCACTAATCACTAATCATCACCACCACCACCCCCACCACCACCACCACCACCACCACCACCACCACCACCACCACCACCACCACCACCACCACCACCACCACCACCACCACCACCACCACCACCACCACCACCATCACCACCACCACCACCACCACCACCACCATCACCACCACCACCACCACCACCACCACCCCCACCACCACCACCACCACCACCACCACCACCACCACCACCACCACCACCACCACCACCACCACCACCACCACCACCAGGTCCTAGCTTACGGATGCACTAATAGTTCCCACCTCAGTGCCACAGCCGAAACGTGGTTCTATCAATACGTCAGTTAAGCTTTCAAAATTTTCCAAGAGAAATTCTATCATAAATAAACATTCATTGTTTTATTGTGCACTTAAAATATGTATACCAAGCACTTGAAAGTACGCATTAATTCCATGAAAACGGAATTAAAAAAATTAAAGACGAAATATTCAAAAGTAAAAAAAGCTTGTTGTATGGAAAATGAAACAAAATAAGATTAAAACTTGTGCTTTTCAGGAAGGAACGTCTTCCTTGCGAGTGGCTGCTGAAACAGTGGTTCTTAACAAGCACGACAGCTTCCTGTTGCCAGCTGGCGTGAGGTAAATGCACTTGAAACTGGCAACTTTTATCGTTTATTATTTTCTTAATTATTATTCAAATAATTTTATCATTAAATCGTTTTTTTTTTCAATACCTGCTTTTATTTTTTTAATATCAATTTTTTTAATATTTTTTTTTACAAATAATATTAATTCTTATTGTTATTAATGATTTAAACAAAACCGCCTCTTGAAAGCGCTTTATTTGAAATAGATGTTTATCCATCCACATTCAAAAATAAAACTCAACATAATGGACACAAGATTAAAAGTGAATTACCATCGGCAAAAATCTTTTTTCTTCTTTCCAGTTGCCTCATCGCGCAGAGCCCTGGGAACTATCTTCTATCATTCCGTCAAGAACCTTAATTTTTTTTTCGATTATTTTCAACAATTTTTATTTACTAACAAAAAAGTAAATTTTTTTGTTTACTAACAATAAATTTATTTTTTTGTGTACTAACCGTAAATTAAAAACATTTTTTATACATAAAAATCAAAATAACATACTAAAAGTAAAAATGAAAATAATCTAATGAAAATATTTGTGAAGCGCTAATAAATGCTCTTCAAAAGCACTGTGCGAACTGTTGAAAAAAGTATTCCACTGTTATTTAGGGACAAACATAATGACCACTAATTCCAACAGTCCCAAACGGTGCTGAAATTACTTTAATGATCGTCTGCACAACCAATAACTTCTAAGTTCCGCTGAGCCTTGGAGCTGTGACTTAAGTGCAGTGCATTACAACAGAGTTAGGATTGTCTTCCTCTTTAACATTGCATACTATAACACCATGACATATAAAACTGGCAGTTCCCATTCAAATCTTGAGTCTTTTGTTATTTATTGAATGATTACCGTCCATTTGAACCATATCTAATCTAATCAACGCATTTGTATAGCGCTGGTGCACTGTTGAAGAATGCTTCGTTACAAACTGTTTGAAGAAAAAAGTTTCAAAATAGTCACAAAAACAAAGATAAGTAAGCTTTAGAGAAGGATAATTCCCTATTTGCCTTTGTTTCAAAGCGCAATAACATACTAAGACAAAAGAAAAAGATAAAAAAATAAAATTAAAAAAATAAAATTAAAAAAATAAAATTAAAAAAAAATTCTCGAAAGATTCCAAGTCGTTATTAAAAGTGCGCAATCGTTTAAGCTTTTCACACTTCTAAGTTAATGTTGTGTTTTGATCAACTCATTTGAATATACATTTTTTTAAAGATTATGCCACATAGAAATTAAAAAAATCTTCGTAAATTGTTATTTGAGGTTGTATATGTGCATACATAGTTTAATACGTTGTCATTTAAACTATTCAAAAGATCCAAAGATATATTTTTATAGTCTTTGTTAGATCAAGTCCAGACATACCCTGGAAATGGTACAAAAAAACCTTTTGTTTTTAAACAAGTAAAAACAAAAGGATATTTATGAAAACGAAAAAAATAGGTCCCATGCTCGTTTAAATACTCACTTAAATAATGAACTATAAATGGAATGGTTCTTTCATGCTCGAAGCCTTGAAAGAGTCAATGGAACAAACGTCTAGTGACGGAACAAGGCTTCAGTTTGGCCAGCGCTTCCTTACAGACAACACCCTGGTGTTCGAGCATAATGCCTGGTAGGTATATGAAAGGTGCAGAATACAAGTTCAAGCAAATAAAAACAATCGAAATCTTTGGAATTTCATTCATGGATTTTTTTCTACAAGGATGAAATTCACAGAGTTCAACGAGTGTCCGAAGAGAGGCTGGAGCGACGCTGCAAAACCAGTTTTTAAAATGTTTTGCATATGTTTAAAATTTTTTTAAAGTTTAATCAAGGAGTACGCAAAACATTTTAAAAACTGGTTTTGCAGCGTCGCTTCAGCCTCTCTTCGGACACTCGTTGAACTCTGTGAATTTCATCCTTGTAGAAAAAAATCCATGAATGAAATTCCAAAGATTTCGATTGTTTTTATTTGCTTGAACTGAAGAGTTTTACCTTCGAATTTTTAATAGTTTTTATTGAAGCAAATCTAGACAAACGCTGGAAATGGAACAAAACATGGTGAACAATCAAAACAAAAGTTAGAATCAACAATAACTGAATGTCATAAGAACTGCCAATTGTTTGTTGCAAGAAATCAAAATTGACTATAGAATCAAATTTATTGATAGTAAAAATTTAGAATTGAGTCATAGTTTGAATTAATTTGAATGACTAGTAAAGAATGATTTATCAAATTAACCAAAATTGAAATGTTGAAAAGATTCTGAAAAATCCAGAACAAAATTGTATATTAAATCAAAGTAATGAGTCCTAAAGTTGAGAATTGAATCATGCCTCGAAACCACATAACATAACTATTGCAGAGTTATTTCAAGTTATTTCTTCTTTTCTTTTATTTTCTTCTCTAGCCATTTCTCATATTCACAGGAAGTCTGTCTGGATACCACAATTCTTTGCAATGCCTTTCAACACTTGTTTAATTTTTTGTTGAGTAAGTTGGCAAACGGTATTTACGTTGGTTGACGGTTCAACAGCAATGCCTGTGTTTTAAACAAGAAAATGGCGTATTTGGCAATTAAAAAAAAATCTTTTCAAAATCTTCGCAATTAGCAAACACTTTAACTCTTAAATTTTTTTTTTCTTAAATAATTTTTTTCATAATTTTTATTTGAATCCTCAAATTCTAAATAGTTAATAAAAATAGTTTATACAAAGTAGAGTAGAGTAACGGCCATACACGCTTTTGCGCCCCCGGAAACTGATTTGAAGTTCATCAGTTTGAAGTTTTTCAACTGAAAAAACCACCACCACATTGCTTTTTAAATTTTTGGTTTTATCGTGTTTTTTATTTAATTATTTATTAATTTCATTACTGAAGTTTATATTTTTTTATTAACATCAATAATTTAATTATGGATTTAATTATTCTTATTGTTAAACTCAATAATTTGTATATTAAGATTATTAATTATATTATCTTATTCATAAGTTTCATTTTTAAAATAAATAAAAAAATTCTTTTTTTTCTTTGAAATTTGTTACTGTATTTTAATTAAACAATTTTTTTATTTTTTCATAACTGTTTTAGTAATTTAGACTTTATATCACAAAAATAAAACGGACTGCGGAAAGTGATTAAATTTTTTCATTATCAACGGGCTATGCTTTTCAAAAGTTCTGAGTGTATTTACTGTTTTTTTTTATAAATTAACAATTTTTTAAAAATCTTTGTTTTCAAATTTTAGTTCATTAAGAAACTACGCTTTTTAATTGTTAATAATTTTGAAATCAATACATCATATGAACACATTACTACATTAAGTACATGCTCATCTACCACAACACATCACACAACCACATACAACAACACATCACACAACCACATACAACAACACATCACACAACCACATACAACAACACATCACACAACCACATACAACAACACATCACACAACCACATACAACAACACATCACACAACCACATACAACAACACATCACACAACCACATACAACAACACATCACACAACCACATACAACAACACATCACACAACCACATACAACAACACATCACACAACCACATACAACAACACATCACACAACCACATACAACAACACATCACACAACCACATACAACAACACATCACACAACCAGGTACAACAACACATCACACAACCACATACAACAACACATCACACAACCACATACAACAACACATCACACAACCACATACAACAACACATCACACAACCACATACAACAACACATCACACAACCACATACAACAACACATCACACAACCACATACAACAACACATCACACAACCAGGTACAACAACACATCACACAACCACATACAACAACACATCACACAACCACATACAACAACACATCACACAACCACATACAACAACACATCACACAACCACATACAACAACACATCACACAACCACATACAACAACACATCACACAACCACATACAACAACACATCACACAACCACATACAACAACACATCACACAACCACATACAACAACACATCACACAACCACATACAACAACACATCACACAACCACATACAACAACACATCACACAACCAGGTACAACAACACATCACACAACCACATACAACAACACATCACACAACCAGGTACAACAACACATCACACAACCACATACAACAACACATCACACAACCACATACAACAACACATCACACAACCACATACAACAACACATCACACAACCACATACAACAACACATCACACAACCACATACAACAACCCATCACACAACCACATACAACAACACATCACACAACCACATACGACAACACATCACACAACCACATACAACAACACATCACACAACCACATACAACAACACATCACACAACCACATACAACAACACATCACACAACCACATACAACAACACATCACACAACCACATACAACAACACATCACACAACCACATACAACAACCCATCACACAACCACATACAACAACACATCACACAACCACATACAACAACACATCACACAACCACATACAACAACACATCACACAACCACATACAACAACCCATCACACAACCAGGTACAACAACACATCACACAACCACATACAACAACACATCACACAACCAGGTACAACAACACATCACACAACCACATACAACAACACATCACACAACCACATACAACAACACATCACACAACCACATACAACAACACATCACACAACCACATACAACAACACATCACACAACCACATACAACAACCCATCACACAACCACATACAACAACACATCACACAACCACATACAACAACACATCACACAACCACATACAACAACACATCACAACTCCATGCAACACCGTATCACAGAAACATTCTTGTCCAGCCACTAACCTGAACTGATTTAATTATTTTTTAAAAGGTTTTTTTTGTCTAAAACGATATTTCAAAAAAGTATTTGAAAAGATACTGCATAGAATATTTTGAAAATTACTCGGAAATACCGCAAAGAAAATTCTTTAAACTCGTAAAAAAACATTAAAAATTATAAATTCGTTAATATTTGAATATTATTGAAAACCTTTCAAAAATAATGTCCATAATCAGAGACTAACTTTGTGGATGCTTCATTGCGGCAACAATAATTTGAAGCTTACTGAAGTTTTATTCAAATTTGAGCTGAATTATTCAATATTCAAATATAATTCAAAATTTTATGGAAATTGAAAAAAAAAATTCTGTCCTGCTAAGCTCACCGTCCTTACTCACAGATGAGTATGAACAAAAGGGCAAAAGCATTAATTCTAATTAGAATGTTTTCATATGCACCTGAACCCTTCCAACCACCCCTTCCAACCACCCTCCCAACCACCCCTTCCAACCACCCCTCCCAACCACCCTCCCAACCACCCCTTCCAACCACCCTTCCAACCACCCTCCCAACCACCCCTTCCAACCACCCCTTCCAACCACCCTCCCAACCACCCCTTCCAACCACCCCTCCCAACCACCCTCCCAACCACCCCTTCCAACCACCCTTCCAACCACCCTCCCAACCACCCTCACAACTACCTTCACAACCACCCTCCCAACCACCCTCCAACCACCCTCCAACCACCCTCCAACCACCCTCCAACCACCCTCCAACCACCCTCCCAACCACCTCTCTCAACCACCCTTTTCAAACACCTCATCAAATTTGTATTTTTCAAGTGTATTTATGTTAACTCGACACAACAAATATACTTTCGACCACCGAAACTTTAAAATATCGAAACAGAACAACTCAACAAATTTACTCCAAACAATAAAAAGAGGTTAAAGTGTTTAAAGGCTAATGAATTTGTATTTTATTGGTCTCATTGACAACAAGGAATGACCTCAAAGACCTTAAGCTGCGCCACCAACAACCGTCAGTACACTACTTGCACCGTATATCAGCAAACTGCCGGGTTCATTCCCCTAAAAATAAAAAACAAATATATTTTAAAAATAATCAAGATTAAATGAAAGTTGAAAAAGTCTATGGGAAATTAAATATTTAAAACTAACTATAACAAAGCTTCGAAACAAAAAACTCTGGGCTATTCTTCGAGGAGTCATGATATGGTCGGAGTTTTTGGTTCAACTTCAGTTATTGAGACCGCCTTCGAATGCGTGTGGCCCCTTTATCCGCTGATTTCACTTCCATTGTTTTTCAAATTATAATGATCGATACGTTGAAAATTTATCACTTTGAGGGAGTGAATAAATTTGTTTAAAGTAGAAAAAAAAATTCAAATTGACAAAAGTAACCACAAAAATTTTGCATAAAAACTTTAAAATGTAGAAAAACTAATGAAAAAGTGAAATAATTATTTAAACAATAGTGAGAATTGATCTAATTTATACAATGAACTTATTAATAAAACAATCGAATTAAATTTGAAATCGACAGAAAACAAAATAAATTATTGGCGTCTGAGTTACCCACCTCTCTGGCGACTATCACCGTGATAGGCTGTATGGTAAAACACTCGCTTTAAATGTATGAACTACCGTGTGAGAGACTGCGAGAATGCTAATATGAGAGCTTAATATATGCATTTGTTTCGTAAAAAGTCAATTTCAAGCCTTCAAAATAGTATAAAGAAGCGAAGCTTTCACCAAGAGTTTAAACTGGTCTAATCAGAACATTTGTCTAGTACTAACGACACACTGTTCAAGAGAGCTCATCTACGAACTGTTGAAGCAGCAAAGAATCGACAGAGATGCATTTTGCCCTGAAACTTTTACTCTGTGCAGGTTGGTGGCCATTCAATTTGCATGCTACCAAACCGTTCTCAAACAAATAATCTAATATTATCCAATCTAAGCTATTCAAATTTTTTTTTGCTGTTTGTTGTATGTCCAATAGTAACCTTTATGACTGATAACATTCAGCTCTTGTAAATTTTAATTTTTCTATCTTTAGTTCGATTGTTCACCGTGTTTTTTTTCAATTTCCAGCGTATGTTTGTACTTTAGCTTATAAAGGCTATTGAAAAATTTGTTTATTTTATCTGCTTCACTCTTATCTATCCTATTCTAATCCAATCTGCTTCAATACATTTCAATCTAATCTATTATATTCTAATCTAATCTAATATAATATATTCTAATATAATCTAATCTAATATATTCTAAAATAATCTCATCTTTTATATTCTAATCTAATTTAATCACTTGTATGCTTATCTCATCAAAACATACAAACACAATATATAATATAAAGATACAAGCACTTCAATGATACACCACTCACGACCACTATAAAAGCCTCAGCAGTCGTATGTTTTGCCAAAAAAGACAACAGCACGTGTTTGTACAAAGGAGTTAATGAAGTTGTCAAATTCGAAAATGCCTCGTCTCTCTCCGAGGCAAAAGCTTCCCACAAGCCCCTAATAGTCCAAGTGTTCGACCCAAAGTAAGAGAATTTCATTGCGAAATACTTTAAAACATGGTAAAGTCATTTTTAAACTTATATGTCAGACATGTTCAACTTTTTAAAATATGTTTTGAAAAAAAATTTTCTCATAAAATTATCCAATTATTATTCAAATCTTTCTATTATTGTTATATACACTTAAAATTTTTTAGAAAAAAGTAGCTTCAATTATTGAAATAAAATTAAAAAGTTCAGTTCAAACTTTTCTTTATCTTTATAAAATAATTGAGTTCATTCTTATTCTTTGTTTCCGTAAATAACTTTTCAAAAACCGTGGTTGACCGCGCAGATCTAATGTATGCGCAGAGACAGCTGCCGAGTGGACCAAACTAGCCAATGAATCCGTTAAAGTTTGTCTTTGGTTGTCGTTGGATCATACTTTGCACTGAAATTTAGAATGTAAACGTAGAAGAAGCGGAGCTGATTTATAGACTTTATCCAAAATGGTAATGATGAATAAAAATATGAAAGTTCAATGTAGTGTAGAATGGAAATTTTAATAAAATGCAAAATAAAAGTTTAATGAATGAAAAACTGAAAAATTCGGCTGGAAAGTGAAATAAAGTCTTGGTAGAATGAAAAAAATTAAATTTTTGTGAAAAATGAAAATAAAAAGTTTCGATTGAACATACTCATTAAAAAATTTTCAATCGACTTCACACAACCTACAAGCTAGATTTCAAGGTGGGCGTGGTGAATGTAGAAAATGCTGACACCGCGAGGCAGATCACAGGAGCTTATAAGGATCTTAAGGTTGGTTGGCAAGTTCGCAATTGTTATGGGTGTTGTAGTAATCAAGTGTTGAAGTAGGTCAGCAGCTTATCAACCAATGAGAAAGTTGTATTAGTGAACTGAATTAAGCGTAACAATCAATACGCTGTTAGCTGTTAGAGAAGTTTCATTAAGCTACCAAGTATTGAAGAGTGTTTATAGGTAATCAAGGGGCATAGAATGGACGAGCTTTGAAGAAATCAATTGGAGACTCTTCCTTAAACCGACACAACCTTCCACAACAGCTTCCCTACGCCGTCTTCTACAACGAAAAGTACAAGTCCGGAGTGAGCTACGGAGGTGATGATGATGATGACTTTCTATTATTACTGAGTTATTTCGTACTTATTTAATTACTGGAAAATATTAATTTAATAAAATAAATCTTTAATTATCTTTGAAATAAATTATTTATTATTTAGGTTTTCAATTTCAACACTCAAAGGTCCAAACAAGTTTGAAGACTACCTTTCTTTTGTGAAGGAAAAGCTTGGCAAAAACTAACTAACTCAAGTCCTCCAGTGATGAAAATGTGAAGACGTTATGTACCTTCCTTCTCCAATAATTCAATTCACTTTTGAAATGATGAGCAAAGACTTATATGGTATACAATAAAGGTGTAATTTATTTTTAATTGTTTATTCGAATCGAATATAAACTCCACTTGAATAAATTTAAAAACTCAGTTGCTTGTCTTTATTGAAAAATACAAACATACGGAGAATATCAAAAATGGAGAAGTGAGTTTTCGAATTGTCAGAAAAAAATGAAAAATAAACTCATATTTGATTACGGAAAATTAAAAAAGAACATGAAAACGAGATTTACTACTATTAGTGTTGTTTATATCCGATTCTCCAACACCGCATTATTTGAACTTATCTCGCTTCGGTCTAGGCTGTTCAGTTTTTACCAATTCGACTCTTATTTCTATCCCTATTCCTACCCCGACTATTAGTAATTTCTTACTTTTCATTTTTGTTATTACTATTATTATACCACGTCTGCGCATGTGACATAATGGTTGGCCTCTTCCGCTGTAAAGTGTGTCTGGATGAGACAAGGTTTGATTTCTAGAATCAACGGTTCGACTAAAGTATAGACGCCGTTATAGAGTACCTAGTCCTCTAGAAGCCCGCAGCGAGTAAAACCGTTTCCATGAGAGCGCCTTTGAACATCATGCTAAAAGGCGATTTTTCTTGATTAGATTAGATTAATTGGTTATGCTCGATGAGAAGAAAAATGAATAAGTAAATTAAGTAATGAGCTGACAAAATATGGCAGACTAATCCAATTCAATCAAAAATGTTTGTTTAAAGTTGATTTACTACTACCCCTATATATTAACCAAAGCGCCTTAGTTTTATTTAATCTGATGTAATTTAATAATCTAGGCTAATCTAATTAATGTAATTTAATCTAAGCCAATCTTTCCATGGATACGGCTTATGGACACAGAAACGTTGTTCTTGTCTTTGAAACTTTTCTTCAATAGATAATCCACCCTAGAACGGCGTCTGTTCTTTACTTGAGTAATCGCTTTCAAAACTCAAACCTGGGCTCACCTGTTCACTCCTTACAGCGGAACAAGCTAACCATCATGTTACCGACGCAGACGATTCAAAAAAAATAATAAAAAATTCTTACGAAAAATCTTAGTTTAAACTGAGAGAAATATAGACTCTAGAGTCAAATCGATAAATATTATAAATCCACAGTGGCATGCTGTTGGTGGTCCACCAAATTTTTCTCGAATAATTTGTTAATTCGTTTGAATTAATTTGTTTTATAAATTTATTAAGGTAAATTTTATTTAAAATTATTTCGTGGTGGGGTCAATGCCACTCGACACTGATTGTATTTGTATTGTATTGCACATTGTAAATAATCATTTTCCGAGAAAAACATTCTTTTTTTGTTCAATATTATTTCATTTTTTTGAGTAATTTGTTTTATTATATGGTTCATTTTTAAATCATTCATTTTCCGAAATGATTCATTTTCAAACTACTTCCCTCTCAATTCCAAACTCACATCACCTTCCATTCGAATCACGTGTTTTCACCTTTCGTGCCACTTCGTTGCTTGATATTTCCAAGTGTTCTAACTTTTATTCGTCTCTAAGTAACAGAATTCAACAAAAAGGTACAAAAGCTATCTCGCATGCAGCATACTCGCATGAATTGCAACGAATTAATTAATCAATTAACAAGTTAATTATGCCAAAAAAACATAATTGACTGGGTAGTTCAAACTCGAAATGGTGACTAAACGCAACTAAAAAAAGAAGGAAAAGAGAAGGAGGAGGAAAAGGAAAAAAAAAGAAAAGAATGAAAAGAAGAAAGAGGAAAAGAAAGAAAAGAAGGAGGAGGAAGAGGCAGAGAAAGAGGAAGAGATGGAGGAGAAGAGGAGAAAGAGGAAAGGAAGAGGAGAAGGAGGAGGAGAAGGAAGAAAAAAAATGAAGAAGAAGAGGGAGAGGAAGAAAAGGAAAAAAAGGAGGATGAGGAGAAGGAGGAAAAGGAGGAAGAGGAGGAGGAGGAGGAAGAGGAGGAGGAGGAGGAAGAGGAGGAGGAGGAGGAGGAGGAGGAAGAGGAGGAGGAGGAGGAAGAGGAGGAGGAGGAGGAAGAAGTTGTCACTTGTACAGGGGTATGCAGGGAGACCACTCTAACAGCCACTCGGACTGCCCTGCCTAGGAAGACATGCCGCACCACAAACTAGCCTAGACTCCGCTAATCCTTCAAATGTCGTCTTGCAGTTCAGCTCGTTAAGGTTCTCTATGAGTATGCTAGTCGGTAGCTGCGGCAGATAATTGTGTGTTAACAAAACGTTATCAAATTTCAAAAAAGTTAAGTGGTTAACGAATTTTAACAAGTGGGCGAATGTTAACAACTTCAAACGCCGACAACAAGTACAAAATGCAAAATATTTCAACCGAAAATACTCTAAAAAGCTAATTTTGTGAAAATTGAAAAGAACTTGGGTTACAAGTAGTAAAGCTACAAAGGGTTATTGCTATGTGGGAGTAAGTAGCAAACAACCTTTCAAAGCTAGCTCGCAGTCATTTTGTAAAATGTGTAAATCTTTCTAAAACGTTCAGGTACACACAGGATTAAGTAAGAGTAACCGACTCGAGCAATACGTACAAATCAAGGGCAATGACTCGAAAGGAGTGTGGAACTTGAAACAAACAGCTTAAATACTTTTGAAGTAAGTATTCAAAGTTATCTTGAAATTAATTAAAAATAATCAAATGATCAACAAACGAGTGAAGTTTGAATTTCAGGCCAAATGGGAACAACTGTTCATAATACTCTGATTGACAATCAACAAGGTGCCAACGTCTCTAAATAAAATAATCTAAAAAGCTGGGTCCATCAAAACGCTTATGACTTTTAAAATATCTAAATTTCTGAACATGAAATCCTAGAGAATCATCCTAATCTTCAACGCAACGTCATCAATTATCCAGCTGTCAGCTGTTTATGATGTCATTCTTCACGAGAGTTAACTTGCCTCAAGTTGCTCAAACCACTCGATTGAACCGATAAAATAACTTTGATCAGTGTAATCCAGTTGAATCCAATTAATCATTGAAGTCAGTTAGTATAAATTAATTGTTCCATAAATTTATTAAATTCAATTAATTATTCAATTTAAATCAATTATCAGCCACTTGATTAACTAAAAGCACTCTTCAGTTCGTCGTAGTGTTCGTCACACACCCACCTTATATCACTATCTATGTAAATGGGCCTCAAACAACCAAACCTGCCAGAACTGTTGTCAATCCTCAAAAACCTAGCGAATGAAAATAAAACTTTATTCAGTTTTCAATTTATTTTTATTTAACACTCCACAACTTCATTCGCTAGAGGTTATTTTTCATTTAGTTTTTTCTTACCTGGCCATTTGCGATCGACTGACGCTTGAGGCGGACTGGAAAATGGAGTTGGCGTTGATGGGGTTGTTCACCTGGAAGGAGAATCTCTTCGTTATCATCAAAACTTTAATTTAAATTTTTTGTTCCTGTTAGCTATATACTTCTTCATCCATTTTTTCGTTCATTTCACCAATTCATTCGTCCATTCATCCCCTCCTTCATTCATTTCTTTGTTAGTTTCAACCATTCTTTCATTCATTTCTCTGATCATTTCATCCATTTCTTCAACTTTTCATTTGGTTGTTTCACTCTCAAATTTTTAAATCAAATAATTAATTTTTTATTAATTTACAATCTGTTGAAAAGCCTCTGAATCTTAACCCATCGTTGATACATCCAGCAAGCCTTATTAAAATCACCCACCAAACCCCATCAAGCTCCAACCACCAATTTATCATCCCCGCAACCATAATCAAAACCCTTATCAACCACCAACAACACCTCTCTAGCAACCACTAACAACACCTCCATAGCAACCACGACAACACCTTCCTAGCAACCACGACAACACCTTCCTAGCAGCCACCTCAACACCTTCTTAGCAACCACCACAACATCTCCATAGCAACCACTAACAACACCTCTATAGCAACCACTACAACACTTCTCTAGCAACCACCACGACACCTCCATAGCAACCATTACATCTCCATAGCAACCACCACAAAACTTTTCTGGCAACCACTAGCAACACCTTCTCCAGCCACCTTGAAGTACAGATCGGACATTCCGTCTCCAGCTGAGGTGAGCACCTTCGAGAACATTGTGACCACTCGATCCTTGTTTTTGAGTAGCCACGTCGAATGGTCAGCTAGGGCTTTGTGGTGGGAGAAGGGGCTGTTGTAGGAGTAAATGTCGCCTGCCTTGAGGTAATCGTAGGTCTGAAGGAGGTAGGGAACAATGGGAGAAACCAGCCGAACGTTGTTTTGGTGTTCGGGGATGCCTTGGATCACTTGCACCAACGATAGAGCCAAGTCGACGAGTTTCGCCAAGTCGTGGTTGGTCTTTGAAGACGAGAGGGGGTTTTGCTTGTGCACCTTGTGACCCAGGTCTTCGGTGAAGTGCCAGAAGGCTGTGTACTCGCATAGGAAATGAACCTCCAAACCTTCCAAGAAGCCCGTCTTGCTGGAAAGGTACCACTCTTTTGAGGTGGCTTGAGTGCTGGGAGGCAAGATGAGCACCAGTCGAGGGTGTTCGTAGTCAGGGAGAATTGTGAGAGTGGTCGACGATGGGACTTCAAACATCAGTCCACTGCCCGTTACCTTTTGCGAGTTGTTTCTGTGGTTCCAGCGTTTGTTCTTGGCAGAGTGGAAAGCCACCCTGGAAGGGGGCATGTTCCGGAGCAGCAAGCACTTGTGGCAGCTCATGAAAGCGCCCTTCTCGTCGTCGTGTTGGTCGAGAGGTTCGTTGGAGGTCTGATGGTGGCTCAGACTGCCCATGCTACCTAGGCCATCGGAGCTGTACAGGATGCTGGTGCTAGGACTCAAGCTACTGCTAGCTGTGTGGCTACTGAAGCTGCTAGTGGTGTCAACGGTGGCGGGTGTGGCGTGAAGCTTGGAGCAGTCAACGTCGGTGTCGGGCACGTCGTCCAGGTAAAGATCTGTAAAGTCAAGGACCGCCTTCATGACGCAACAAGGCCTCGAGCCTCTCACGAACACCACCACGCTCTCCATGTTCTGCTTCAGCGACACTCGAACCTTGTGAACCAAGTCTTCACTAAAGTCCAAGTCTCCACTTTCGGTGTAATCTCCGCCTTCCATGCCAAACTGCTTGCGCGCCAGCTTCTTGATGTGGTTGTAGCACGTGTCGCAGCCACTCTCGTCGGCAGACGAGAAGAAAACCACGTGGTGAGCCATGAACAGGGGCGGTGGCATTGAAACGATCTTCAAGTATTTCCTTCCTATAAGATTTTCTAATAGTTTGAGTAACATCTTATTGAAATATACTCGAAAAGTTAAAAAGTCAAACATGCAAAGTGTGTAAAAATGAAACTTTTGAAACACCTTTTGAAAGGATAGTTACTAATAATTATTACCCTTTTCATTGCTTGCAACTAAATGAAGGTTCAAAATCAAAACCTTCTGTATTCAGCCTAGTCAGGAAGTCAGCAAATGCTCCCGGCTTGAGAAGTCTGAGGTTGAACTCACAGACCACCTGCTTTTCCTCCCACTCTGGTTGTTCGGGCCACACATTCTGGTTGGGACATCCATCCTCCAGCAGTGGCATCACCAGCAGACACCGGTCTTTGCCATAGTCATCTGTTTCGTCAATGATTTTTCTAAAATCACTCGAAGCCGCCGAGGCGAGAGAAAAAGGACTTTTAGGGGTGGAGTTGAAAAATATGCAATAGGGACTCTTTGTGAGGAAGGCGGACGTTGAAAGGGAATCTGGCAAGAGAAGGCACGTGTCTAGTTTGATGATGGCGTTTAGGAGCCACCTCTGATAAGGGACCCCTCTGACAAAGAGGGTCGACGTCTGAGAAGCCTTGTTGAGTTTGCTGAATTTTTGTTGATTGCATAGAGCGTTTTTGCGCTGTTGCAACACCGAATCTACCCTCTTGTCCGCCAGCATGGCCACCACCTCGCTGGCGCTGCACAGACTGCCGGTGAGGGTGTGGTTGAGGTGGTTGAGGCTGGCAAAAAACCAGGTCATGTTGGTGACCACAAGGCGCGATAGTTGATCCTCCGCGTCGCTTGAAAAATACACCAGTTTGCCCTTCCAGTGGAAGTAGGCAAGCATGCGTTGCAGTTGGTTGAACGGGACGTCGCAAGTTCTCGCGACACCCTTGGCGTCCTCGTAGCTGACAAAAGGAAGCCTCAAAGAAGTAGCAAAAGAGGTGACTTTGACCAGAAATCTGCTCCAACTTTTGGGGATTCTGTTGCCTCTGCCCACTTCACACGCCAGCTTCACAAGGGCCCTTTTGAGCTGCTCCGCCGTGTAGCACTCCACCGAAGACACCCTCATGCACGTGGGTGTTGAACACTTCTGCTTGGAAATTTTGTTGACAATCTTTCTGGCGTCCACCTCGTAATAGGCCAGAACGTGGGGAAACTTGTAGCGAGACCCGAAGGAGAGAAGGGGGGAGGGAGAGCAAGAGGAGGCGAGGTGGGGTGAAGATGACGTGGCTTCTTGCTTTCTGTTGCCCACGTCGATGGAGTTGAGTGAAAGGAGAGTGGCGCTGGAAAGATTGTTGCTGCAGTGCAGGTTCGAGGCCGATTGGGACGCACTGACTGATGCGCTCTTGTTGTTGTTCAGTTCAGAGCCATCTACACACCCTAGCATGCCACCTGTTGAACGACCTTTCGAAAATGTCTTTCTGGCGTTCTTGTGTTGCGCACTTTGATTGCACAGCAGACACGCATGGTGACGCTGGTCGTTGGAGTATCTCTTCAAGTGGAAGCTTTTGCCCTTCTGCAGCACCTCTTCCACCGCAGACCAGATCTCCAGGTACGTGGAGTTCTTGACGTGGTCTGCGTGCGTGCCTGCGATCACGACGGGCGTGTTGGGCGACAGCTCGTACAGCGATTCAAGCCACATCTGCAAACGAGTCATGTGGCGGTGATAGAAGTGAGGGTGGCAGCCCGGATGAGGCTGGATGGTGGAGATGTCAATGGCGAGGAGGAAGATATCGACGTTGACCTGCTTGCTCAGCTGGTCTGCCGAGTCTTTGTTCACTTTGAGGGCACTCACAAAAGCCGAAAAGACTGGTTGTTGTTGTTGCTTGTGCTGAGAAATTCCTTCAGCGCTTCTGAAGAGAGCTGACGAGTCAAAGAGTTTGCTGGAATGGTTGTGCTCGGCCGAGGCGGAGTAGTAGGAAGAGAAGATCCATGAAGACAAGGAGGCTGAGAAGGACGAGGGCACCGTAGGCTCAAAGCGGTCCTGGTTTAAGTAGTCAACCAGCGTGGCCTTGCCACTTTGAGATTCGCCCACCACTCCTATCGAGAGGTCGAAGACGTGAGCTCTGTTGGAGAGGTGGTCGAGGAAGGAGAGAAGATCAAGGTGTTTGATCAGCTGTGATACGTCCGACTGTATGTGAACGGGCCTCAGGAGGTGGTTGAAGTAGTCGAAGCGGTAAAGGCGTGATATCATCTCGTTCAAGCATACGGGAATGTGCGATATGCGGTTGTAGCTGATGTCCAGCACCTGACGGATGGGAGGCCTTTAAGTAAGGTGTGGGAATTTGAAGTATTATTTGATGAGTTGAGTGTTAGCCATGAAACATTAAACACTTCATGTTCTTGGGTACTTTAAAGAAGGATACTCCGAACTAAAATACCCACTATACAAATACAATACAATACAAAAACGAATATCATTATAGTGGCATTAACCCCGTAGAGTTTCGAGCCCACTAAATAAAAATAATTGAATATAGAAACAAGTTGCATCTTTCAGGAACTCGAATGAACCTACAAAGCATATAAGATAACTCTAACTCGATCTGCACAAATATCTTTTTGATTTAATTTACTTTAATCTCATCTCATCTGATCTCCTCCAATCTTTGTATACATTGTTCAAGTTATCATACATTGTTCAAGTTATTACACATTGTTGAGCGCTCTGCTACGAACAAGCACCTGAAGCAGCTTGAGGTTGGAGAGGCCGTGAGGCAGACAGCACAGTTTGTTCCTCGAGCATTTGAGAACTCTGAGGCCCACCAGACCACAGGCCCACGCCATGTCTTCCAGCCGGTTGCTGCACACACTCAGCACCTGGAGTGGTGGAAGAAGAGGAGGCAAAACATTGTGATTAACTTGCATGTTTTAAACTGGGTTTCGAAATTGAAATACTAGAGGTGGGTTCCAGTTGTATCGGAGGCTTTCAAACACTTACCTCAAGTGTGTTACACCAATGCATTGGTTAGATTGGATTGGCAGTGGAATTTTAAGTTATATTGTAGATTATATTTTAAGAAGTCATGAAAAATATTTTTTATAATAATCATTTTAAAAAAATGAAATACTCACAAAAAATCAAAAAACTATTAAAAATATTCACGAAAAAGGATAAAATTATATGTATATATATATATAATACAAATCTAGAAGCATATATAAAGGTTGTCAATACATCTTTGACGAAAGTGATCAGAAGCACCTTCAGAGAGGTCATGTGGCTGATGGACCTAGGCAGGCAGCGGAGTCTGGGCTTTTGTGCATTGCAGGAAAAATTTTCAAGATTCTCGAGGCAAGACAGTCGTTCGGGAACTTCTTCAAGGAAGTTGCAATCTACTTTCAAAACCTTCAACGTCTTTTTCATTTCGAGGATGGAAAGCGGGAACTTTTTAAGTTTTGTTCTGGAGAGTATGAGAGTGGTGAGATTGTATGGCTGCGGCTTGTTGAAAGGTTCGTTGTGAGGGTCCCACTGCAACTTGCAGTCCACCACAATGAGACTTTGCAGGGAATAGACGTCCGACGTGCGACTCAGAAACTCGCAGAAGGGTGTGAAAGTGGACTCGTCTCGGAGGAGGACGATGTCCTTGTAGTGCACAAGACTGCACTGAACCGACAACCTGCTAGGAACGTTGTCGTCGTTGTAGTAGTTGTTATTGTTGTCACTGTTGTTGTTGTCGTTATTGTTGTTGTTGTTTTTGTCATTGTTGTTGTTGTCGTCGTCGTGCCTGGTGGCCTCTCCCAAGTCGCACTGGTTGATTTGCTGAGACAGAAAAGCCGAGTGTTGGGAGTGCGGAGTGGTGGCGTGTTGGGAGTAGGAAGGTAGTTGGCCAAAAGACGCCTGTGGAAACAACAAGCTATCCTTGCTGCCCGCCACCACAGGAGGCTGCAGAGAGTCCACAAATGACGTCATATTCTGTCGCACCAACAACAGCCCGTTGTGACAGCTGCAAGCAAAACAATCATTCCAAACGCTACTCGGCTGTGATGTGATTTGCTGGTTGTCATGGAAACCACAGCTGTTGGTATGCGACGTTGCCCTAGAAACGGGCTTGACGCCGAAGCACTTGCGTTCGATTTGCGTCACTACGGACTCCGAGGTGGTACAACAGCTGTCGATGCTGCTCATGCTGCGGAGGTGGTGGTGCGTTGTTGTTGCATGGAAGCACGTGGTTTTCTATAAGTATCAATACAATACAATGTGTGGTGTTTTATACAATACAATGTGTGATGTTCCATACAATACTAATTGTGGTGTTTCATACACTACAATGTGTAGTGTTTTATAAAATACAATGTGTGGCGTTTTATACAATACAATGTGTGATGTTCCATACAATACTAAGTGTGGTATTTTATACAATATAATGTGTGGTGTTTTATACAATACAACATGGGTTGTGTATACAATACAACATGGGTTGTGTATACAATATAACATGGGTTGTGTATACAATACAACATGGGTTGTGTATACAATACAACATGGGTTGTGTATACAATACAAAAGAACGTGGAGTCGTATTAAAAAGCTGAATTCAACTTATTATTATAATTTTTTATATATATTTTCATTATGTTTTTTCATCTAAAACTCTACACTCACCTGTTCACTACCCTTTTGATCTCAGCCATTATATCGGAATGCTACGGTTTCTCTCAAAGCCTCCCACTATAATACCCATAAATGACACACCGGGAAGATTGTTGGATCCTTCGGCCACTTATCACTAGGATTATCATCTCCATTATCAGTAGTACGCTCAATGTTGTTATTATCAGCTGTTTATCATCAGATCAGTGTACATATTCTTGTTTTTTCAAGTTTCGTTTATGTCTGGCTTCCAAACAAAACTCGCATATTTTCTTTACTTGGATATATTTTTCAACATTCCTTATAGCAACTTTCCACCTCAATCAAAATAAACTAAAGGCGGCTTATTTGCCTCCTCAACAGTGGATCTTCAAACATCAGTTTCAACATCAGAAAACCATTCAACCAACACAGTAAAACACTTAAACGTTTCAATTTCATCAATTTAGCACTACACCACACCACACCACACCACACCACACCACACCACACCACACCACACCACACCACACCACACCACACCACACCACACCACACCACACCACACCACACTACACCACACCACACCACACCACACCACACCACACCACACCACACCGCACCACACCACACCACACCACACCACACCACACCACACCACACCACACCTCACCACACCACACCACACCACACCACACCACACCACACCACACCGCACCACACCACACCACACCACACCACACCACACCACACCACACCACACCACACCACACCTCACCACACCACACCACACCACACCACACCACACCACACCATACCACACCTCACCACACCACACCACACCACACCACACCACACCACACCACACCACACCACACCACACCACACCACACCACACCACACCACACCACACCACACCACACCACACCACACCACACCACACCACACCACACCACACCACACCACACCACACCACACCACACCACACCACACCACACCACACCACACCACACCACACCACACCACATCACACCACACCACACCACCTTCTCTTGGACGACAATGGACTGCCTTCAGAAGGAAGCTTGAGGCATGAGGAGGCGTGGAAAGAGAAGTGGTCGACCAGAGGCACTGGCTGCTCCTTAGGCAGCCTCTGCGGGAGTTGAACTTGAAAAGTGGCGTTGATGTTTGTTCCAGGGTTTCAATCATTCTTCAGTCACTCGAATTTAAATTCTTATTTCGTTTTTATGTTTGTTTTGATGTTATTTCAAACTGGCTTCACACTCCTCCACAAAACAAAAACTTTTTTCTAATTTTTTTCTTTTATCAGTTTTAAACATAAAAAAACATTAAAAAAAAAAATTAAAAAAAAATAGCACAAAAAAACAAAACACGTTCTCTAATTCGCCACTTCACTTCACTTGATAGCGCCAAATCATCAATTTTTTCATTAACTTTGAAAGTGTGGCGACTCGAGGTAAGTAATGGTCGAGTTCTGGTTGTGCTTTCGTGCACAGAAGTGATAAAGGACTCTGTCGGGGTGCCTTATGACACGCCTCCAGGATGATTAAAATAATAAGAAAAGCATATCAGCACTCTTTGATGGTCCTTCTTTCTGTATAATTCTTCGTATTCATTTATGTTTTTATTCATTTTTATTTAGATTTTTCACTTTTGTTTATACTTTATACTCTTATTTATTTATTTATTTATTTATTTATTTATTTATTCATTTATTTATTTATTTATTTATTTATTTATTTATTTATTTATTTATTTATTTATTTATTTATTTATTTATTTATTTATTTATTTATTTATTTATTTATTTATTTATTTATTTATTTATTCTATTCTTTTAGTTTGTTACATTTTGAAATTATACTTAAAATTTTTTTCAATTTATATTTAGCAGATTAATGCATTTTTCAATAAGTTGTGCATTAATTGGTCCAATACGTTTTTATTCTTTACTTTGGTAAATTTAGTAGAAAAAACTTTTTTTAATTATTAAAATAATATTTAGTATAAAAAACTTTATTTAATTATTAAAATAATATTTAAATTAGAAATAATTCTTTGAAATAAAAAAAGAAAAATTATTTATTATGAAAACTAAAAATCCCAAAGAGATGGAATTAGCGGAGCAAAATATGTGATTAGCCAACAAACGTCTATAGAATACGAACGAAGATGCTTCGAAGATTCTTATTTTATTTTTCTTTGGAAAAACGTTCAAAAAAAATTGTTTTTAAGGTGTTTTTAATTTGATTTTAATTTTTCAAATGACGTTGTTGCGTTTTGAGGCTCAATCGAACTTTTCAGCCTTCAATATCAAAAACTGGTTAAAAAAAATTGAAATAAAAAAATAAAAACAAAAAAAAAATCAATTGAAACAACAAAAGTCAACATGTGCGGATGGTTTTTTCGTTTTGGAGAGAAAAAATGCCAAAAAATGCGGAAAAATAATGGTGGAGATGGTTTTTAGATAAGGCTGGAGTTATAAGGGTGAGATACGAGATATTGTCGTCGGTGAAATTCGTTCTACAAATAGAAGATAAAAAAGACATTATTGTTTTTGTATGCAAATGCAATGGCATACAATTCAAAGCAAAACATTTCAATGCAATAAAATAAAGCGGAGTGGCATTGCGTGAAATAGAATAGAAAAACTTGAAAAATTAAAACATAGAGGCACAAAAAAAGAGATTTATTCTGAATAGAAAACTGAACCATATAGAAACGGTTGGAATAATTATAAAGTTTTGCTTTTTGAAAAAATACTAAAAAAGATGACCAAGAACCCACATATAGGTGAGTTTGCAACAAACAGTTGCCACAAGCGGTCAATTAGGAGGGAGGAACGTCGAAATGAAAGAGACACTGCAATAAAAACAGTCGAAAACCTTTGAGGCTAATAAAAAAACGTGGAAAAAAACAAATTGTTTTTGCTGCAGATGGAAAAAAATTTTGTTGCTGCAGACGAGAAAAAAACAGAAATCTTTTGAACTTTTGAAAACTCAAAAACAAAAAAAACAAAGAACAAAAGACTCAAAAGTTCAAAGACTTTGTGATACAATAAAAAGCATTGCAGCCAATTAAGAAAAATTAAAAAGAAATAAAAACGCGAAAACACTTGAAAAAACCTTTGAAAAAAATGTGAAAAAATTAAAAGTTTGGAAATGAAAATGAAAAATTTGGAAATCAAAACAAAAACGTGAAATCAAAACAAAAACGTGAAATCAAAACAACCACATAAAAAATATCAGAAAACGTCATAGCTTAATTTTATTTATTTATTTCTTCAAATTAATAAAAAAATTAAAAAATTTTTTTTTTCGAAAATATTCATTGAAAGCTTCATTGAAAAAAATCCCAAAACAAAATATTCACCGATGGCCAACCTGTCTGTTGAGACGGTCGATCTTGAGGACGTCGAACGAGGGGGAGGAGATGATGAGGGTGATGAAGTCGATGGAACCACTTCTCAGAGCCATGTGCAGGGGACTCTCTTTCAGGGGGGTCTGCGGGAGGGGGGAGGGGGAGGGAGTTGCTTGAAAAGTTTTTGGGAGATAGAGGTCTTTTGGGGGTGTTTGGGGAAGAGGTTGGTTGAAGGTTTTTTTGGGGGTGTTTGGGAAGGGTTGTCTGGGGTTTGGGGGTGTTTGGGGTGAAAATGGGTTGTTTGAAGGGTTTTTGGAGTAAGAAAAACTGTTTGGAAAGTTTTTGGAGTGGGTGATGGTGGTTTGGTGATTCTTGGAGTTGATGGTTTTGGGTGTAGGGTTCGGAGTGGTTTTGTAGGTGGCTTCGGGTGTGAATTTTTATGAGTGGTTCAAAAAAGTGTTGTGTGGGTTTTGGGTGTCTGTGTTGAGTAGTTTATGAGAGGTTGTTCGTGGAACAATTAGTAGGTAAGTAGTTATGTGAGTTGGTGGTTTTGTAGGCAAGTTGTAGAAGGGTGGTTTGGGGGGGGGGGTTGTTTGAAAAGGTAGAGAAAAGGTGTTTCAAAGAAGTGCTAGAAAAAAATGGTTCAAAGAAAAAGGTCTGAGAAAGAAGTTTATGAATGAAGAGTTTGGAAAGTGGCGCGAGACATGGCATGTATGTCTTGGGTTCGAGTCCGAGCGAACGCCTGGTAGCCGGTGCAACCGTTCTCTTGACGGTGCTAAAAACTCTTTTGTCAGAAGTTGCTATAACTTTCGTCGATAAATCCAGATTGAGTAACAGGTATATGATATTAGCTTAGATAAGTTTAGATTATGATTAAAAAAAAAAAAAAAAAAAAAACGAATATTATTATAGTGGCATCAACCCCGTAGAGTTTCGAGGCCACTGATAAATTTGATAAAATATTATAAAACTAAATACTATTTTATAGATCGAAAAAAATCAGATTAGAGTTGATTAGATATGTTTAGATAAAATACTACAAAAAAGATTATGTTAGATTAGATTAGATTAAATAAGATCAGATCCGTTTAGATTAGGCTGTAGCGTGGAGCATCTGTGGAAGGCAAGGAGCGAATGTTGTGCTTCATGGCACCAAGCTCGATCGATCACAGCTCCTTGCTGGTGCCTGGGTCATTGCTCGCTTGTTGGTTTTTCTTCTTTAGAGACTTTCTCATTTAGCTAATATTATTTTATTGGTATTATATATTATTTTTAATTATTATTAAAAATTATTTATTTATTCATATATTTACAAAAATTATTTATTTATTCTTAATCTATTTATTAATCTATTTACAAGGATTTGATATTGCTATTGTAAATAGAAAAATTATTTAAAACTTCTTTCGCCTTCTTCTTAGTTACTTGCCAATTTTTTTTGTTTATGAATAACTCCTTCCAACTTTTAGGATTGAATCAATGGTGTTTCGAGTGGCCTTTTCGTGGGAATGTTTCTGCCATTCCAACACTTCCAACCTCAATCCGTTATTTTTTATTATTTCAGGACTTGAAAAACGTTTAAAAATGGAAAACATAAAAATAGAAAAAAAATTTAAAAACAAAAACAATCGACTCACTTCATCTCTGATCATGACGTCAGCACCAAATGCCAAAAGCTGATTGGTGATGTGAGTGTCCCCCCTCTCAATGCCATCCAATAGGGCGTGGTGGAGAACAGTACGGCCATTCTGATTGGTCGAATGAGGTGATAAATTAATATTCATGAGTTGAATTTGAATTTTAAATGAGGATTGAATTAAAGTTTGTTTTGTATGTTTTGACAGTCAATGTGACTTGTTTTCTTTTCCCTTTGTTGGAATACGTTGGGTGTGTTTTTGAAAAAGAAAAAAAATTACAAAAATTGAAATGAAATTAGAAATAAAATAATAAGTAAAAAAAAATACAAAAAACTAGAATTTTTTTTTTTTAAATAATTGTTGAAGATGGCCTGATTAGGTGCCGTCAAACATCGCTAGAAAAAAGCGATTAAGATTGAGGGTGGAAGTGAAAATACTTAAAAAAAAAAATTCAAAGTAATTATTTTTAAAAAGTTTTTACTAAAACCATTGTTAGTAACCTTGATCTGAAATCCATTTTTAACCTTCCAAGAAGTCTCATAGATTCGATGAAGGAATGTTCTTGTGTAGCCAGTTTGAGTTCATAGCTTTAATCCTTTACAAATGTTATGGACAAACCAGTCTCATAACTACAAAATCTATTTGTCGTGTAGCTATATCAAAATTCATCCTTTTTTTGTTAGTATTTTTTGTTAAATTTTTCATAAAAAATTCTTTTTGTTAACTTCTTCATAAAAAATAGCTTTTTGTTAACTTTTTAAAAAAAACTTAATTTTTCTTTGTTGAACTTTTCATTAAAAAGTTTTTTTGTTCTGTTCTTAGAAATCATTTTTTTTTCTTCCAATCAGGCTTCCCTTTCACATTCGGAACATATCCTATTTTATTTTTAGGCAAGACTTGAATGCAAATGTACGATTCATGAAAAATTGAAAAAGAATTTTATAGAAAATGTCAAATTTAAAAGGCATTAGAGGGCCGTGAAAGCTTCGTCACACCCATGTGAGCCACAAGGAGAGCGAGATAAAAGTTTCAGCTACAAAATCTTGAAACAATTTTTGAAATTAAACCTAAAAGCTTGTTGAAAGATTATTTTGGAGTGCCGACTCAAAAAGAGAAAAATGTTTAAAAATATCGGTAAAAAAACAAAAATTAAAAATTTAATTTAAAATAATTTAATAAAAATTAAATTTAAAATAATTTAATAAAGATTTAATTTAAAATAATTTAATAAAGATTTAATAAAATAATTTGAAATATAAACTTTAATAATAACTTAATAAGATAATCTAAAACATAAACTTCAATAATAATTGAAAACTTTAATGAATCTCATTTGTGAAGCACCATGGAAACAACTGAGACGCCGAAGTGTAGTTGGAAAGAAGTGGATGAAATGAAGACGTACAGATCTGGTAGCCAGTTGTTAGCTGTTAGCCTGTTTACTTAGTTAACGATCAATTGTTTAAGCGGGCGAGTTATTGAAAAGAAACAAACTGATTTGGTCAACAAGGGGTTTTTTGACTGCAGCAATGATGGATTTGTTAATAGGTTATAGCCCAATATGTCAATATTTTAACTATCCTAATTTGTTCTATTTAACTGTTTAATAGGTAAGAAATTTAAAAAGTCAAAAGTTGAAAGGTTGAGAATTTGATAGGTCAAGAGTTCAAATGGTCTTCAAACGTTTGAAAACATCCCAACTTCGTCGGTGGAGTTGATGTCGAAGTGGATTTCTCGGAGGGCGAATTTGATCCTCCCAAGGTCGTTCCTTCTCATGAAGGTCACGAAGTCTTGTACGCTAATCATCGTGGTTGGAAGAAGGGAATGGTGGGTGGTGTTTGGAAGGGGAGGAGTGGGTTTTAAAGGGGGGGGGGTATGTTTGAAGGGGGTGGGTGGGTTTGAAGGGAGGGGGTGAGTTTGAAGGGAAGGGGGTGGGTTTGAAGAAAGAGGGGGTTTGAAGGTGGGGTGGCTTCGAAGGAGGGTGGTTTGAAAGAGAGTGGGTATGAAAAGGGGGTGGTTTGAAGGGGGGTGGTTTGGAAGGGAGTGGGTATGAGGGGGGTATGAGGAAGACCAAGAAAGTGATGAATTTGTGGTGTAGCAAGATAAAACGGTGAGTTCAGAGACTGTTCAAATGTTGAAACAAATTTGTGGGTAAGCAAAAGGATGGAGAAAAAATAAATAAAAATAAGGTGGGGTTTGTTGGCTTGAAAGGTGTGTGGAATCGAAAGTTTTGAAGTAAAATGGGTTCCGTTTGGAGGTTTTGGGGGTCGACGAAGAAGGAAGAGACGTAGATGTATGAGATTATTGAGTGGCCTACTGATATTCGGTCTTATTGGGTTTCTGAGAGGGGTTTTAAAATGAATAATAAGATTTGCTCTTGCGAATATTAACTGTGATGAAGATGGGCGGGTGGAAATAGGGTCCGATTGACCAAGAAATTGGAAAGATGGCGAGATAATGAATAAGAAAAAAGAAGGAAAGTTGAAAAAACAAAAAGAAAAAAAATAAAAAAAAAAGGAAAAAAAGTTTTCAGACTAAAGTTTTAAGGAAGATTTGTTGTTAAGAGGATTATGTCTTGAAGCAAATGATGGAGAATGATTGGTTGAATGTTGATTAAGTTCCTAGATTCAAGTTGTTGCAAATGGTAATGTGGATGATGGAGGATGTTGCAGTTGTTGTTGATGTTGTTGATGTTTTGTTGATGTTGTAGGTGTTGTTAAATTTGAGGTGTTAGTTGATGGACTTGTTGATGTCAGTTTTGTTAGTATTGAAGCTGTTGTTATTGTTATTGGAGTTGTTGATAAAAATGTTGATGCTGAGACAGCAGTTTTTGTTGTTGTTGTGGTTGATGTTGACTTTTTTGTTGTTTTGAGTTTGTTGTTGAAACTGTTGTTGTTGGTATGTGTCGATTCCATTGATTGCTTGGAAAGGCGAAGGTTTTGGTCGCTTGGAACTTCGATTTGATGG
>OX387247.1:11754948-11762448 GCA_947562095.1 Branchellion lobata
TTCATTCATTCATTCATTCATTCATTCATTCATTCATTCATTCATTCATTCATTCATTCATTCATTCATTCATTCATTCATTCATTCATTCATTCATTCATTCATTCATTCATTCATTCATTCATTCATTCATTCATTCATTCATTCATTCATTCATTCATTCATTCATTCATTCATTCATTCATTCATTCATTCATTCATTCATTCATTCATTCATTCATTCATTCATTCATTCATTCAATCATTCAGTCAGTCTGTCATTTATTCACACATTCAGTCATTCATCCAGTATGCTGTTGTTCCACTCAAAGGATGTTTCTGTAACACCAACAGAAGCATGTTACTTCACTAACGTCGAAGGAGATGACGAAGTCACAAAAACATAAACAAAACAACATTGCCACCAAAATAGCAAATGTTTTACCGTGCAAAACAAGTAAAATGTAACTCGAAAAAAAAACAACAAAAGAAAATAAAACTTTCGAAAAACGGTTTCGGAAAAACAAAATTATTTTCCGAAAAACGGTTCCAAAATTTGGGATTTTTTTTGAAAAGTAAATCGAAAGAAACAGCGCATAAGGCGCATAAGGAGATATTGGCGTCTTGCGTGCATGCAGGCGGTCTCTACAAGCCGCTAGGACCACGCTATCTTCCGCGTATTCTCTTTTTTTAATATATCAAGGTGATTGAGTTTTGTTGTTGAATAAGTTTTTTTTTCATGGAAACCAAATGTTTTTTTTAAAATAGGATTTAAAAAAAAAGTATTTTTTTTAGAAAAATAATAATATTTTGGGAAACAAGAGAATTTTTGAAAAAAATCATTTTTTGAAAAATGAATATAATTTTTGTTCAAGGCTATTTTTTGTGTTGATTTAAAAAAAAATGAAACTAATTGTTGTAACCGAAAGAATGTTAAGGTTCGTTAGCTTGATAAGATCTTTACTTTTAGATATATGAATCGAACAACCAAAACGTTACAGTGAACATCTGATAAAGGGCAACGTTACCAGCAGCAACAAACAAAACAACTGCAACAACAACATCAATAACAACAACGACAGCAACAACAACAACGACAGCAACAAAAACAACGACAGCAACAACAACAACACCACCAACAACAACAACACCACTTACAACCACAGCACCACCACAACAACAACAACCACAACAATAACCAAAACCAATCCAACAACAACAACAACTCCAACAGCAACAACCACTACAACACAACAACCACCACCACCACCACAACCACAACCCCAACAAACCACAACAACAACAACAACAACTACCCCAACAACATGGGCTACAAATATGAGGGCAGCTACAACGACAGCTACCAACGACACGGCTTCGGAACAGCTTCCTTCCCCAACGGAGACAAATACGAAGGTTTCTTCGACCTCTTCAAACCATATGCCCTTTGTTTCTTCTTTAATTTTTTTTCTTTCTTTTATTTTCTTTTCTCATTTTCTTTCTTTTTTTTTTTTCTTTTTTCATTCTTTTTTTAATTATTAAATTATTTTTAATTTTTCATTAATTTTTATTTTTTATTCGTTTTTTCTTTTTTTTAGTTTTGAATTAATTTTTTATCAAGTATTTTTTCTAACATTGAAAATTATTCTATTGAATTTTGTTTTTTTTTGTTTTTGTCTAATTGTTTTCCATTTTTTTAATATTATTTTCATTTTTTTGTATGTTGTTTTTAAAAGTTTAATTTTAATTTTTTTGTTTATCTTTTTTATTTTTATAAGTAGTTTCTAATCAATTTTCCTAAGTTTTCATCGTAATTGGCATTTTCAATTTTTCATGGTACTTTGTTTTTATGTATTTTTATTCGTATCTTATGTTTTTTTGCGCGGTCTAGAACGAAAAAAAAACTGACAGTACGGCAAGGAAAAACAAGAAAAAAAACAAAAATCAGAAAAAAAGAAACAACAAAATACAATAAAAAAAACAAAATTAGAAAAAAAGAAACAACAAAATACAATGAAAAAAACAAAATTAGAAAAAAAAAACAAAAGGACGGCGGGAAAAAAACTAGAAGTATGGCAATAACACTCAGCCATGCCTTATCCATCTCCATCATGTCCACCACTGCAACCATTATCAACCGCGTGAACATTCTTTATCTTTCGCATTTGCGTGGTGAAAAATTAAAAACGTAGAAAAATTATAATTTTCAAATGAAAATTTTTCAAAAAAATACTTTTTTTAATAAGTTTTGAAAGATTCAGACGTTTTTAAGCTCCAAAATTCAGTTTCTATTTTTTTTAGAGACTGGTAAATTGTTTTCATGGGAATTCGAAATTCTTAATGTATTTTTCCAAAGGATTGAACCGTAAGCTGCTTCCACAAAAACAAAAAAATTCATTGGAGAAATATTACTGGGTTGGCACTCTGAAAATCTGTGAAAACATGAAGAAAAAAACTTTCAAAATTGAAAAAAATTGAACCTTGAAAAATCAATGAAAAATAAACTCTAAAACTGGAAATAAAAATAATAAAAAAATCAAACTTGAAAAAAAAAAATAAACTTCAAAACTGGAAACAAATTTAGAAAGTATTAGAATTCTTTGAGGGAATCTGAAAAGTTTTCAAGCTTTTGAAAAACTTTTGGAACTTTTCAAAGTTTTTGGCACAATTTTTTTAAATCTTCAAAACTATTTCAATCTTTAGGAACCGATTTCAAAATCTCTCCAAATACTAAATACTAAAACTTTAAAAAAGTACAAAGTTTTTCAAAAATTATTAATTTTTACAAAACTATAAAAAAAATCTTAAATAAGCCCTAAAATCTTCAACAGTTTCAAAATCCATGAATGAAGCGGTTAAATCACACAAAATGACGTAATCCTCAACGTTACGCACACTGACCACACGCAGGCAACTACGAGAACGGCAAGCGGAATGGCTTCGGTAAATATCTCTTTTCCAACGGTTCCCACTACAACGGAGAGTGGAAGGATGGGAAGAAGAACGGACTGGGAGTTTTCATTTATCCAGACAACTCCAAATACGACGGTTGGATGGAGGGGAAGGATGTGTTTGGGTTTGTGCGAATGGAGGTCGGATGAGTAAAGAGTGGGTTGAAAGGGTGTCAAGACAAGTTATTAGGATGAGAAAAATGAAAGATAAGAAATGAAGGAATGTCGTATTGAGCAAACAAATGTGGATGAATGAATGAGTGGATGGATGGATGAATGAATGAATAGATGAGCGGATGAATGAATGAGTGGATGGATGAATGAATGAATGATGAGTGGATAAATGAATGAGTGGATGAATGAATGATTGGATGAATGAAAAGAGATGGAGGAGTGAAGGAGTGGATGTATGAAAAGAGAGGGAAGAGTGTAGGTAGCTTGGTGAAGATTGGTCGACGGACGTGTGAGAGAAGATGAATAGAGATATGTGTGAATGGATAATGATAGATGGATGGTTGCGAGTGATGGATGCAATAACCGACAATGGTATAAGCAAATAAATCCAGATGAAAAAAAAAAGTTCTTAAAAAAAAATGTAGACGAAAAAAGAAAATTTAATCCGAACCGAAGCGATGGAGCATGATGAAAAAAACCAACTTCTTTATATTGAGACGCAAAAGTAACAAAACAGAAAAACAAAAAAAGTAAAAATTCAAAGTTTAAAAAAACAAGATTTTTTCTTTACATGAAAGTTTTGTGAAGCTTTGGCGTTAAAGCTCTCTTAAAACTTCTAAGTCCTCATGAAATGAGGTTTTTACGAAGACACAACGACCAGTCTTAATGAATGGCACTGTGCCTTCGAGAAGAAGGCATTAATTTGTTCGAATTTTTGTTTTATTCTCGCAAATAATGCAGTGTGAAATAAAAAAGCATCTTGCAATCGAAACGAGATGGAATAGAGACAATTGTGAGGTGAAAGTTGATGAATATGATATAGGTGGGGCTAGGTTGAGATAAGATAAGACTAATGAACTATCACCCATCAAACAGTAGCCCACAACCAGCCACCCATCCAACATTCTTACACCCGTACTAGCCCATTAAACAGATTACCACCACCATTCTCACTCATCAAACCACTTCACCATCATTACCATCATCTACCCACCAACCAAACAAGCCCACCACTCTCACCTATTTTTCAAACAAACAAACCCACCACTATTAACCACCCATCAAACAAAAAATTTCTTCCACCCACAGGAACATGGGTGGAAGACGTGAGACAGGGTTTTGGCAAGTACTTCTACGCCAACGGGGATTACTACGAAGGAGAATGGTTCAACCACTTGAGGCATGGTAAGGGTAAGTACGCATACGCTACTTCAAACCTCCTTTACGTGGGCGTGTGGCAGGAGGGTGTGAGGACTGGCGAGGGACGGATTGTGAGGATCTCTGATGACAAGTGTATGGATCAGAGTAATGATAGTGAGAAGAATGCATCGAAGTTGGAGGTGGAGAAAAAGAGTTCGGAAGAGAAAGCTTTCTATCAGTATGATGAGTTCCACGCTGGAGCCGAGTTCGAAAGCACCAAAGAAACAGCCAAGAGTGACGAAAAGGTCTTCGACCTGCTGGACACTGCCGAGTCGAAGAAATCGCAAAAGGCAGGAGTGACCCCAGATGCCGAAGCGGAGACTGAAGAAAAAGAGAAAAAAGAGGATGAAAAGAAGGATCAACAGACTGGAGGGGTAAGTGGTGAAGTGAAAGATGCTGATGTGAAAAGCATCTTGGAAAAAGCCAGCACAAAAGAGAAGGTTAGCTTGAAAGAAAGGACTAGCGTACAAGAGCAAGGAGGTGTGACAAACAAACTTTCAGGGAAAAAAACAAGAAGTTCCAAAGCCTCAGAAACTCTGAAAACTCCTTCGGAGGCTGGTGCCAAGCACGAGGCTGCCGAAGAGAACAACGAAGGAAGAAAAGTTGAAGAAGTGACAGCAGTCGGGAAAAATGAAGGAACTAATGAACAAGAAGCTAATCAAGCTCAAGGTGCAGGTTCAAAGTTCACAGCGGCAGTGGAGCCAGAAACAGTAACAGAAGTAGCAACAACAGAATCAAAACCAGATGCAGCGGCCACAGAAACAGCCGTAGCAGCAGAAGCAGAAGCAACAGAAGTAGCACCAGCAGAGTCCGCACTTGCAAAACCATCATCGAACAAATTGGCAGCAGCAGCAGCAGCAGCAGCTGGAACAGCAGATGGAAAAGAGGAAGAAACACCACCAGCTGTGAAAGGAGGCCCTTCAAAGGCGGAAGAAGAGGAAAAGGCACCGGAGACCGAACTGCCTCTTGAAAAGGCCTCCACCAAGCCAGTGGTGAATGGGTCTGGGCCACTGGTGAAAGAGTCTGCACCAGTAGTGAAGGAATCTGTGCCAGTGGCTGAAGAGACTGCGGTGGAAGGACAGGTCGAAGTGGAGAAGGTGGTACCACCACCCGAGGGTGAAGCTGTGGCTGCTTGAGGTGTTGTGGGGTCTTGGTGGTGTTTGTAGGGTTGTGGTGGTGTTTGTGTGGTCGTGGTGGTGGTTGTAGGGTTGTGGTAGTGTTTGTGTGGTTGTGAAGAGATGTGTATTCATAAACTTTAGTTGATTTTGATATTTCAAAAAGTGGTGTACATCAAACCAAAAAGGCATCTTAAAAATCTTTTAAAAACTCTCTCAAAACGTTGATGAAAAAAAAAGAAAATTGAAGTACTTGAAGGGAAAGACCGTCACAAGACTTCACAACACGCAACGAAGGACATTTAGTCGAAATTGAAATAAAATTGAGGTGATTTCTTCAGGCTCCCCTTCGTGACATTTTTGGGGTCTGAGGCGCATCGCATGCAGTTTCAAATCGCATTTAAGGATTCCTTCTGCCTTTACAACCTCTCATTCATTTTAATACCAACTCATGCATCTTTATACACGTTTATATACAATCATACAAACTTAAACGCATTTATACCAACCTAAACACATTTATACAAACTTAAACACATTCATACAAATTTAAACACATTTATACAAACGTAAACACATTTATACAAACATAAACACATTTATACAAACATAAACACATTTATACAACCATAAACACATTTATACAAACATAAACACATTTATACAAACTTAAACACATTTATACAAACGTAAACACATTTATACAAACGTAAACACATTTATACAAACATAAACACATTTATACAAACTTAAACACATTTATACAAACATAAACACATTTATACAAACTTAAACACATTTATACAAACGTAAACACATTTATACAAACATAAACACATTTATACAAACATAAACACATTTATACAAACATAAACACATTTATACAAACATAAACACATTTATACAAACATTAACATATTTATACAAACTTATAAACATTTCGAAAACACACTAACACATTTATACAAAATAACTATCTTAATACATCTCACACTTCTATACAAACTTCTGGACATTCACATACAATTGTAATTGTTATGTAATACAAGCGTATACAATGATACAATTCATCTCCCTTAGTACACCACCATATATCTCTACAAAAAGGCGACAGCATCATAATACGCTTATAAAAAAACCGACACACGCTAAGAAAAACGTCCAAACAAGCTAAATCAAGGCCAGACGTCATTAGCAAACATCAAGTATTTGAGAAGGAATTCCAGAAGGATCTATAAAAAAAGTTTCTATAAATAGTGGTCATACATAAAACGGCTAATCAATCAGGTCACAAAAAATCGATAAGACTACCCACGTTCCTTTAAACTGGACGTTGTGGTGGTTATAGTAAGCTAGTGGTGCTGTTGTTGTGATGGTGGTAATGTGATTGTGGTGGTGATGTGGTTGTGGTGGTGACGTGGTTGTGGTGGTGGTGTGGTTGTGGTGGTGGTATGGTTGTGGTGGTGGTGTGGTTGTGGTGGTGGTGTGGTTGTGGTGGTGGTGTGGTTGTGGTGGTGGTGTGGTTGTGGTGGTGGTGGTGGTGTGGTTGTGGTGGTGGTGTGGTTGTGGTGGTGGTGGTGGTGTGGTTGTGGTGGTGGTGTGGTTGTGGGGGTCATGTGGTAGTGATGGTAGTGGTGGTGGTGATGGTGGTGGTGATGATGGTGGTTGTGGTGGCGATAGGAATAGAAGGGATGGGCTGTGTGGTTGTGGTGATGATGTAGTTGTGGTGATGATGTAGTTGTGGTGATGATGTAGTTGTGGTGATGATGGAGTTGTGGTGATGATGTAGTTGTGGTGATGATGTAGTTGTGGTGATGATGTAGTTGTGGTGATGATGTAGTTGTGGTGATGATGTAGCTGTGGTGATGATTTAGCTGTAAAGCTGGTATGAGCTGTAAGGAGGAAACAGTCGATGAGTGTGGTGTTTTAGAGATGAGAGGATGGGGTGGCGGTGCTGGTTATAATATCAACTGAAAACCCAATGACAGTTATAAAATATTTAGTTATAAGTTATAAATACAATTGGTTTTGTATCATTTATGCTTATCATCAAAAAGATCTGTTGTTGATGTTGAGGTTGA
>OX387247.1:11767448-11789948 GCA_947562095.1 Branchellion lobata
TTAAAAAACCTAATAATTTAATTCAAATTATGAAAAAATTGAAAAAATTTTAAACAAAAAACGCAATATAAATATGACTATGAAATAACCTAGGATATAGACCTGTCACGAGTTATACATTTAAACATTCATACGTAACCGCAGTTATACGTAACCACAGTTATACGTAACCGCAGTTATACGTAACCGCAGTTATACGTAACCGCAGTTATACGTAACGGTAGTAGTACGTAACCACAGTATGTAATACAAAAGATCGTCGGAGGCAAAGACCATGGTAGCATCCATTGAGAGAAGACGTTGATGAGTCTTTATAAGGGCTCTCTCCACGGCTCTCCGAGATTTCATAGCAACAAAAAGTCTCAAAAAGTGATATGGTCGTGTTAAACCTACTGATTCGTCGGATTTAGCGTCGTTTTTTATCCATAAAAATGTTTCGATGAAGATACTTTCTTGATTTGATAAATAGACAACCACAGAGGCTATATGCCTCAGCCCAGTTCTTGATTGCAAACTCAAAAGTGATGAAAAGTTAATGACGAAGGTGCTACACGAAGCTTTTGAAGCTCCGAACTGTAGCTTGTGGCTTCGTTGAGAAAATTTCTGCCGTTGTTCAAACTTTTTGTTTGCACTTGGTCATTGACTGAAGACGCTTGCAAGAGTCGTTAGCACTTCTTTCCCAGTACTCAAACTTCAGTACTTGGTTGTTGGACTCAGGTTTTTGTACTCAAATGTTAGTACATGAAATTTAGTACTGAGAAAGTGATGGTCGGATATTCTCTAATATTTCTCTTTGGTTGGCCACCCAATACTGAGCCACGTGACAATAAAAAAACATACTGTTTGATCCGTTGATAATTCAAAACCTGTGTGGACTAGTTCTATTGTTTATATGCCTCAATTAGATTAATTATCTTTTTAAAATTTATAAATTATACAAAATAAAAGTCATTATATGTTTTATATTAGTTCAATAAAGGTAATTCCATTTCTATAGGTTTGTTGAATTAATATTCCGACCTTGTGGGTTAAATTGACTTGAAGTGAAACCATTACAAGTTTGAGGTTGGCTTAAAACGTCGAAGCTTTGGTGAGATTTGCCACTAACATGTCAGCTCACCCACTGCAGGCCACACCTCCTAAGATCTTCAACGTCAAATAACCATCAAACCAGCCCCTCATCTCTATCCAATCATTGAACTCATCCACGCAACCACATTTCTACACAGTCACCCACCAGCCAAACCAACCCACCCACTCAGTTACCCAAGCCCTTCTCAATAACTTTTTTTCTATTCACTCACTCACTTACCACTCACCCACCCCTCAACTCACCCATACAACATTCACCCATTCACCACTCATCCATTTACCCACCCATCCACCCACCCATCCACCCACTAACCACTCATCCACCTATCCATCCATCACCTACCCACCCACCACTCACCCACCCATCCACTCACCAACACGTTCATCCATAAAATGCCGAGACAAGCAGAGCCATTCAGTACTGAACTAAACGTAAAACTCTGCGCACACGCAAACATCTGCAAACACGTAAACCTTTTCAAGCAAAGCGTGGAGCACACAATTGCAAAGACTTCCACGCAAAAAGTCGCCCGTGGTTATTTTACTGCATCGCTTAAGCTGCAGAATAAGACAAGATACAGCCTTTACAAACGCACCAAAGCTTCTTTACGACGTCACCGGGATGTTTACGCCGTGTCATAATTCATCAACGGTTGGCCCAGTTAACAAAGCACCGTAGCTCTTCCAAAGCAAGGAAAACGATGATGGAGGTATATGACGTAGTTGGAGAGTGTTGGAAGATGTTTTAGTGTCAAAAGGAGGGGGGGGTTAACAGAGGCACGCATGAAGAAATGTTAACAAAGTGACAAGTTTAAAGCTATGTTAACAAAGTGACAAGTTTAAAGCTATGTTAACAAAGTGACAAGTTTAAAGCTATGTTAACAAAGTGACAAGTTTAAAGCTATGTTAACAAAGGTGATAACAAAAAAGTAAACAAGAAGTGATAGGGTGGAAGTTACCTGATATGGTAACCAGGTTTAACAGCATGAACAAAAATATATTACAGCATAGCAACAAAGTGTAACAACATGAGCAACACAAACACTAATGAGTCATCTCCTGACACCTCTTACTCCTCCCAAGAAGACACAACCTTTCATTCTTCTGTCACTCCAGCATCCAGTTCAAGAGGGGAAGAGGCTGGTTGCATCTCCTCTATCAACTTAATACCAATCAATACAACTTTCTGTACAAACACGTCTAGAAGTACAAACAACCTGGTCAGTACAACTGCCTTCTTCAGTGCAACTACCACAGAATGTCCCTCTGGTAATTACAGTAGTTCTACTATTATAACATCGTTTTCAATGACCAATACCACCTTCACAATTCCCACATTGCAACTTGAAACCTCGGCACACACCAAAGCTGTCCTTCCTTCCAGCTACCTTCCTGGTCTTCCTTATACAAATAAATCCAAACTTTTTTTCGCTGCGGAAGCAATTTCTGTTCCTGAAACTTCAATCACTGAAAGGTGTGGAGGCAAGAATATTTCTGAATTTTCTTCTATGGACACTCTCGCGTCATTTGCCTCCATCGCGCCTCAACTCGCCACTACTACTACTACTACTACTGATGCCACAACCGCCACCACCACCGCTGCTGCTACTACCGTTTCTAATACAAAAACTTATACTATTGCTCTCACTGATAGTACTAAGGCAACCAAAACAACAACAACAACAACAACAACAACAACAACAACAACAACAACAACAACAACAACGTCGACGACAACAACAACAACAGTAGCAACAAAAAAAACAACAACAACAACTAGTAGTAGTAATAATAATAGTGGAAATACAGCAAGAAAAAACACTGTAACAGAAGAAACTGCAACTACTACCGCCACTACCGACTTGATCCCTACTACAATAATTGCTTCTGCTTTCACTTCTCTCATTTCCACCACTATTCCTACTACAATCATTTTTCATTCTACTACCAACTCTGCAACAACCACTACAACTACTGCTTTTACAACACCTCCCACTAAAACTACCCACAACTTTGCTACTACGACTCATATAATTTCTACTTTTAAACACACTACGCCCATAACCTCCTTCCTCCCAATAGACCACAAAGCATTAAGAAAATTTTCGAATGTTTTTCAAAATAACTCCAAAAGCCCTCCGCCCCCTCTTTCTCCACCACCTCCTCTTCCACCCCCCTCAACTACACAGGCACTTTCTCTTAAAGGCGTAATTACGCAAGTGGTTAAACTGTCGATTAGTGCGGATGATTCGAAATCAATGAACGTAGATGAAACAAAAACAGAAGAAAATAAAGAAAAAGAAAAAAAAGAAAAAATTCATAACGAAGACGAAAAAAAAATTAAGAAAAACCTGAAAAGAAAGTTCACTGGGAAATGCGGTGATAAAGAAGACTGTGTTGAAGATAGTGACAAGTCCACAGAAAACGACGGAGTCAGCGCTGCAGGCGTCACTCATTCGTGTAAACCGTCTGCACAGAAGGCCATGAACAAGAAGCCCGCTTGTGCCACACACAAACACACATCCTCTCCAACCGATGCCCTTTTCCATTTAGTACTCCACTCCACCCATCATCTCCCCACTGATCCTCCTACCCATCTTCTTCCCACTCTTCCTCCTACCCACCACACGAACCCATCTCACGTTCTGCAGCCCGACTCCCCTCTCTCTAATTATTCTGCCTCCTATGGCACTCATTCCACCACTTCTCACGCTAACCATTGTCAAGGCTTCCAATCTGCCTCTCATTCCACTTTCCCTAATATTCTTCACAAAAACCCCCGTCCCACCATCCATCCGACCCACCAACCAATCCAGCCTTCCATTTACCCTTCTACTCACAGTTTTACTCACGAAATAACTAGCAATACAAACACCCTAGCAACCTCAACAAACACCATAGCAACCTCAACAAACACCACACCAGACTCAACAAACACCGCTAATACTTGTACAAACAGCACGCGTACATCTATCAATTCCAATCACAACTCGCAAAATCAAAATGACATATCAAACAAAGACAACTTTTTAACTCCCATTCCACCGCTATCGCAAACGTCATCTTCCTCGGCTGAGTTGATCCCTGGCCCGCCAACCTCCCCCATAATCACCAGACCAACTTCATTTGCTGTTCGGACTCCGCTCAGAATTAAAGCACACCCCAACAAAGTGATACCACACGTTCAAAGAAGCCTTAAAACAGAAACATCATTTACGTCGTCTTCTTCCTCCTCCTCCTCCTCTTCCTCCTCTTCTTCGTTCAAGCAGTCATCAACGACAGACGTTCAAAAATTCGTGTTGCAGCCCACACTTGTGCAATCGAGTCGAAACAATGCATGTTCCCAAAATGCAAAACTTCTTTTGACTTCCAGCATGGATTTTTTGACGTCGAACGAAAAGTCGATTTTTTCGGGAATTAATTTTCACGCCAAAAACTCAAAAAAGGTGGACGTAACTTTGCCTCCTGCCAAGCCTTCAGTCGGAGGAGTGGCCACCTTGAAACTTAAATGCCCGCCTGGTCTTCAGAAGTCAAAGGTTCACAGTGACAGCACCAGCCACTCAACCAACAGAGCGCGTCATCACCGCTACAGCGAAGATGCGTTGTGGGAAGTGGCGTGTGGTGAAGCCATTCTTATTGGTGGTGGTGTTTTTTGGGGGGAAGGGTGTGGTGAAGATGATGGCGAGGATGATGGCGATGTGGAAAAAGAAGAGAAAAGCTATGCTGGTGGAGGAGAACAAAAACTTGACGGTGCTTTCAAACCTGGAACAGAGAGGGGTGGGTGGCGAGGAAAGTGGGTGAATGACTACATTGTGTCTCCGAGTGTCTTCATGAAGGCTAGACAGTCCCTGCCCCAGCAACAGAACCTCACGAAGAAGCGACAACGACTCAGAAGAACGGAGGTCCATTCCACTGAGACCCCCACCACGCAGGAGAACAAGCCCTTCTTCAAATCCGAGATGAATATTTGTTTCGATAAATCCACAAATAAGTTCGGCGAAAGATTTTTTGAAAAAGTTAAATATTCGGGCTTATCGTTGGACGACAACAAGAGCACGTACGATGATCCTCTCTACAACCCGCACAACAAGCCCTACCACCCCATGCAAGACCCACACAACACGGTCCAGACAGCCAGAACCAACAACACTCACAACAACACCGCTTCTAACGACCCTACCTGCATCTCTCCCAACCCCACGATGCAGGCCAGTGCATCAACACACCAAGCACCCTTGGGAACTCGAAAAGTCTCGGAGCCTGGTTCAAAAGGCGTCAACAACTCCTACCTCAAGGATCAAATTGTCTCTTTTTTTCAGGCCTCGGACAACAAACTGGCCATCAAACTGTTTGGTAACCAAAAGGCACTCAACAAGGAGAAGATAAGGCAAGAACAAGCTGGCCACTGGATCATCCACCCGTGCTCCAACTTCCGGTAGGAAGTGGGAGAGGCTTGATGGAAGCTTGGGGGAATGAAGAAAAGGTGGTGGAGTAGTGGGGTGGTGGAGTGGTGAAGTGGTGGAGTGGTGGAGCGGTGGAGTGGTGGAGTGGTGGAGTGGTGGAGTGGTGGAGTGGTGGAGTGGTGGAGTGGTGGAGTGGTGGAGTGGTAGAGTGGTGGAGTGGTGGAGTGGTGGAGTGGTGGAGTGGTGGAGTGGTGGAGTGGTAGAGTGGTGGAGTGGTGGAGTGGTGGAGTGGTGGAGTGGTGGAGTGGTAGAGTGGTAGAGTGGTGGAGTGGTGGAGTGGTGGAGTGGTGGAGTGGTGGAGTGGTGGAGTGGTGGAGTGGTGGAGTGGTGGAGTGGTGGAGTGGTGGGGTGATGATGTGATGGAGTGGTGGAGTGGTGAAGTGGTGGAGTGGTGGAGTGGTGGAGTGGTAGAGCGGTGGAGTGGTGGAGTGGTGGAGTGGTGGAGTGGTGGAGTGGTGGAGTGGTAGAGTGGTGGAGTGGTGGAGTGGTGGAGTGGTGGAGTGGTGGAGTGGTGGAGTGGTAGAGTGGTGGAGTGGTGGAGTGATGGAGTGGTGGAGTGGTGGAGTGATGGAATGGTGGAGTGGTGGTGTGATGATGTGATGGAGTGGTGGAGTGGTGGTGTGATAAAGTGGTGGTGTAGTGGGCATGTCGGAGATAATATGTAGTGTTGGGTGTGTGATGGAAGTGGTGGTGGTGTGGGATGGAAAAGGGTTGATATAAAAAGGATGTAGTGCTGGATGAGGTAGCATGGAACCTTTTGTGGTTAATGCCACTATGATAATCCTCGCAGCTGTGCATGGGATGAAAGAAGAAAGACATCTTGATAGTTTGGGACGCTTGAAATCAATTTGATAGTTTTATTCTCCGGAGTTTTATGATGAAACTCAACAAAAGGTAGATTTTCGTGCCTGTTTTGAGAGAGAAATGAACGGTACATTTGATTTCAAAGAGACTCTCGTGCTTCAGCGACAGGCTAGCGAAGCATTTGAATAGAAATGGGAACAAAGTATTGAAGGATGCATTGTAATGAATCGTGCTGGTGTGGTTGGAGTCTCATGCCCTCGAACAAAGTGGACTTGATAGTCAAAAAACCCGAAATGTTTTTAAAAATTCGATTTTAAGGTGGTTTTTAAACACATCCTTCATAACTTGAGCGCCTCTGAACCGTGCGGATCGCCGTTAAGGCAATGTCTGCATGGAGTAGCTCGCAGTAGATGAATATTTTCCATATTTGATTGGGTGGTTGCCTAATTTGATGGTTCGTTGAGTTATTGGTTGGTTAATTGATGGATAGTTTGCTTATTTATTTATGTATCAACTCATTTATTTCTTCTTTCATTTATTTATTTATTTATTCATTCATTCAGTTATTTATTTATTCTTTATTCATTTAGTTATTTATTTCTACTTTTATTCATCCATTACTTTATTTCTTTATCCATTCATCCATTTATTCATTACTTTGTTTCTTTATCCATTCATCCATTTATTCATTCATTCATTCATTTATTCATTCATTCATTCATTCATTCATTCATTCATTCATTTATTTATGGATGACGATTGCTTACTCAACGAGGATCGCTTGAGCGATGGAAGAATCCCAGCCGTAATGTTTCCGTACCTGAGATTACGAAACGGAATAATACGTCGATTTTATTGAACCAAAAAAAGCAAACGTTTGTACGAAAAAAACTTTTTTTAACTTCAAAATGTCACAAATAAATCGGAATTTGAAATAAGCCAGAGAACTGGAAAATTCCGAGCTATTTTCAACAAGTTCTCGGCGTTAAAAATAAGCTTCGAGGATATAAAAGATGAACTGGTGGTCTTGGCTGAGATGGAGGATAGATAGATGCATGAATGAACGGGTGGTTGGATTGATGGATAGACAGCTGGATGGATGGACAGCTGGATAGATGGACAGCTGGATGGATGGACAGCTGGATGGATGGACAGCTGGATGGATGGACAGCTGGATGGATGGGCAGCTGGATGGATGGGCAGCTGGATGGATGGACAGCTGGATAGATGGACAGCTGGATGGATGGACAGCTGGATGGATGGATGGATGAAAGAATGGGGATGGATGGATGAAAGAATGGTTGATCCATGAGTGGGTAAATGAATGAATGTAAAATAAACTGAATGGATGAATGGATGGAAAAATGTTTAGATGGATGAATGGATGGAGGAATGGATGGAGGAATGGATGGAGGAATGGATGGAGGAATGGATGGAGGAATGGATGGAGGAATGGATGGAGGAATGGATGGATGAATGGATGGATGAATGGATGGAATGATGTATGGGTGGATAGGTAAATGAATAAAATCCATGGAAAAAGCAATAAAATAAATTGCATGTGCTTCCTTGAGTTGCACTGGACAGGGTCGTTGAAGTGTGTAGTTGGCCACTTGTTCCAAATTAATAAGCCACCCCTGGTCCGCTCATCCCAAATGATTTATAACTTCACTTTTCATCGCTGAAAGCATTCGAGCTTGAGTCTCACTCAGTACATACCACTCAATCTGGGATGCTTCATGAGTCTTTGTGTTGATAGAGACTGGCTTGAAGCGGCTGTGTGATAAGGACAACGAGTTGATTGAAGGGATTGTATTGATTATGGTGTGGTTGATTATGAAGATGAGTATGGAGAGGTGATGATGAAGTTGGTGATTGAAAAAAAAGGAAGAAAGAGAATAGGTGGGATATGAGGCATTGAAAAAATAAATGAGAAAAATAAAAAACTTAAAAATAAAAAAATAAACTTGAAAAATAAAAAAATTAAACTTGAAAAAAGAAAAAAAAAAGAAAAAAAAACAAAAGTTCTATAGAAGCACAAAAGATGATTAGCTCAATTTGGTTGGTGAGGTGCAGATGAGAACGGTGATGAGGCGATCAAGACGATGAGGCTGTAGGGGTTGTGATGGAGGAGGCCTGGATGCACCACTCCTCACCCGGTCTCCATGCATCAGGAGCTGCAGAGGTGCCCTCAAAACCTCCATTAATCCTCACTCGCTTTCGTTTTTGAGTTAATTTAATTTTTAATTTTTTTGTTTTCAGTTTTGTTTTTTTATTATTTTAGTTTTTTTTAAATTTAATTTTGTTTGAAATTTGTTTGAATTTTTTTGTTTTATATAAAATTTTATTTTTAATCTATTTTTTATATTAATTAATTTATTTATTTGAAAATTATTTTTCCAATCTAATTTTCCAAATCCACTTTTTTGAATTTAATTTTATTTAACTTAATTTTTTTAATTTAATTTTTCGAATATGATTCATTTTATCCTTTTTCTTTAATCTAATTTTATTTTTAGTTTTTTTCCTCAAATCATTTTTTTAATTCAATTTTTTTGATGTTTCTTTAAATATTTATTTTTTGTTTTCATTCATTAAAAACATTTCATACTCAACAAACATTTTAAATTATACTTTTCTATTTTTTTATTTTTCCGCTGCGTGCATTTCTTCATAATAATTTCTTTGGAGTTTTGGTTCTTTGTTGTACTGCAATGAAAATTTCATTTCAGGAACCTTCTTAAAAATGCCATCAAGCAATTTTTGAGAGACAAAAAGAAGACCAGATAACAGTCTTCTATGCTAATCTCCTCATTCCAATACCACCCCTTTCAACCCTAGTCTTTATTTTCCTCCTCTCATTACCTCCTCCTTCTCTCTCTTTCTCTCTTTTATCATCCACTCTTTTTTTCCCTCTTCCTCATTCTTCTTCTCTCCTTTTTTTTCTTTTTTATTCTTTAGTTTTTTTCTCTTCATCATCTCTTTTTGTCCTCTTCCTTCTTTTTTCCAGCCTTTTTTTAAATCTTTTTTTTTGTCATTTCTAGCTTCCCCTCCCTCTCTCTTCTTCCTCTCCCTCTCTCCTCCATTTCCAACCACCACATTTAGCACTTTCATGAAATTATAACCTTACTCCTCCATAATCACCTCTGTACGCCATCACACGCCACATCATCTGCTTTCTAATTAATTTCCATAATAATTTTCCGTTTCTTTCACGCAATATGGACCAAAAGTAGAGATTTATTTAGCGCATCACATACATCAGAATTTGTATAATGTATTTACAAAACCCATAGATTCCTACCGATATCCTTCAGCCTCATATCCCATGCACACATACTTCATACAACCTACCTTCCACATAAATAAATACCTTAATACAAAATTATTTTATGTATACATACCACATACAAAGTACTTCAAACATACACACGAACACACACACACACACACACACACACACACACACACACACACACACACACACACACACACACACACACACACACACACACACACACACACACACACACACACACACACACACACACACACACACACACACACACACACACACACACACACACACACACACACACACACACACACACACACACACACACACACACACACACACACACACACACACACACACACACACACACACACACACACACACACACACACACACACACACACACACACACACACACACACACACACACATACACACACACACACACACACACACACACACACACACACACACACATACACACATAAAACATACAACAAGCATACATACCCAAACACACACAGACACACACACACACACACCCACACCCACACACACACACACACACACACACACACACACACACACACACACACACCCACACACACACACACACACACACACACACACACACACACACAAACAAACAAACACACAAAAACCCATAAACACACGTAAACACACATAAATAGACAAAAACACACATATATACACACATGCATACATACATACAACATACAACTTGTTCAGTCTCTTCAGTGAGTGACCAGCTGACTGGACCCCTTCTGTACCACTTTTGTGCCTTATTAGCAAAACATTTTGAATGTCGTAAAATAAAATTTCACGCTGTATGAAGTAACAGCGGAGTGGCTTTGGGGTTATTGATGGGGTATTAGGACCTGATTTATGTCTCATACAGCCAAACTAAGCTTTTTGAGCTTTGGAGAAGTGGCCATGGAATTTAAAAAAATTGTTAAATTTTCGACACAGGATAGATAAAAGAAGAATACTGAATGAAGGATGAAAATATGAAATGAATAATGAAAAGGGAGTGAGAATGATTAAATAAGGAATAATTATCAGCAATGACTGAATGCCTCACGTCGCTGTGTCGGTAGCTACGTCATTTTCCTTCACCTTCACCTATCACCCTTCATCATCACTACTCGCAGCTTCTTCACAATTTCATCCACACCACACCACTCCATCCACACCTAATCACTCTATCCTCACTACACCACTTCACTCCATCCACACCACACCACACCACTCCATCCACACCACACCACACCACTCCATCCACACCTCATCACTCCATCCACACCACACCTCACCACTCCATTCACACCATACCACTTCCTCCATACCAGACCATACCAAACTTCACCTCACCACCCCATCCACACCCCACCACACCACACCTCACAACACAACGCAATAAAATACATAACAAATACAAATGTTGTTATAGTGGCATTAACCCGTAGAGTTTCGAAGCCACTCAAAACGTCTTACTATTATAATTATAGTGAAAAATGAAAAATAGAATTAAATAATGAAATAAAATAAAATTAAATAAAATTAATTTATCAAAAAAAATTACACTAGTGTTATTATGGTGAAGATAAAGATTTATTGAAAAGTTGAGTCTTCAGAGATCGACAAAACGATTTACACCACCCACACCACCCCACCATTTCTTACCGCCTCCTACCAACGCTACCACCTCCTACCAACGCTACCACCTCCTACCAACGCTACCACCTCCTACCAACGCTACCACCTCCTACCAACGCTACCACCTCCTACCAACGCTACCACCTCCTACCAACGCTACCACCTCCTACCAACGCTACCACCTCCTACCAACGCTACCACCTCCTACCAACGCTACCACCTCCTACCAACGCTACCACCTCCTACCAACGCTACCACCTCTTACCAACGCTACCACCTCCTACCAACGCTACCACCACCTTATTGCCATCACCTTTCTTTTAATATTTTTACTAATCGTTGGAAAAAAGCAACGACAACAGTTCCAGCATCACCAGCATCCTTCCACAACCATTCCACCACTAACACTTCCGAGTCTTCGACTCCACTCCCACCACTCAAACACACCAACCATCTCCACCAAACCCTCTTCACCTCCACCAAAACAGTCTTCTAGTTGTACGTTCCCACCAAATCTCCCCCCATTCCACAACCCACCCTGCACAGCTTCTACTGGGACTTGTTCATGCTGCTCCTGCTGCTCGCCAACCTGGTCATCCTGCCTGTCGCCATCTCCTTCTTCAACGACGACTTCAGCCTCAGGCACTCTTTTTTTCATCCATCCTTGCTTTTATCCATCCATCCTTCTTTTTATCCATCCATCCTTCTTTTTATCCATCCATCCTTGCTTTTATCCATCCATTCTTGTTTTTATCCATCCATCCTTCTTTTTATCCATCCATCTTTCTTTTTATCCATCCATCCTTGCAGTTATCAATTTTTTCTCGCCTTTCTCTATACATCCTTGCATTTCATCCTCTCATTCTTATCCTTCTCCATCCATCCTCACCTCTTTCTGTCCATCCTTCTCTTCTTCCATTCATCTTTCTGTAATATCAATTTATTTTCACATTTTATCAACCTCACTAATTCAACTAATTTCCTTTTTTTTGTTTTTTATTTTTCGATTTTTTCGATTTTTTCGATTTTTCTGAGTTATTCGATATTTTTTCCTGACTTTTTTTTTCATTATGTTTTTTTATTTATTTTTTATAATTTATTTTGATTAATTTTTAGTTAATATTTCAATTTTTTAGATTTATCTCAGATACCTTTGATTTATCCTCCTTTTTTTTATTTCCTATCCAAATAATCCGATTAATTACTTTTCAACACACCGGGATAGGAACTCGGAAAATGTATTAATTCTCTTATGATATTTCCTCAAAATATTCCATACAATTTCTCCAACACTTTTATGGCATTTATTTGAAAGTTTAACAAAATTTATTTTTTCTTTATACTTTAAACTTCATAACAGAATTTCCATATTTGTTTTATGTTCCAGAAAACTATTTCCCATTCGCTGTGTAACTCAAACAAGGGTTTTCTTTCCTTATTTCCATAGTGAATTTGTCTCAGTGGCATGAGAAATGACGCACCTTCCTCCAGATGGGTTCTCTTCAACAGCGTCTCAGACATTGTTTTCCTCCTCGACCTCATCATCAACTTCAGAACCGGTATCACTACCACCGCCCCACCACTCCCACTGCTACTACCACCGTCCCACCACTCCCACTGCTACTACCACCGACACACCACTACCACTACTACTACCACCGCCCCACCACTACCACTGCTACTACCACCGTCACACCACTCCCACTGCTACTACCACCGACACACCACTACCACTACTACTACCACCGCCACACCACTACCACTACTACTACCACCGCCACACCACTACCACTACTACTACCACCGCCACACCACTACCACTACTACTACCACCGCCACACCACTACCACTACTACTACCACCAAACCACTACTACCGCTACTACTACCGCCACACCTACTACGTATACTACTACCACCGCCACACCACTACCACTGCTACTACCACTACTACTACTTCTACCAAACCCACTACAATTGTTACTCATCCTACCAGTATTAGTATTAGTATGGATACAACCATGCCGCCACAATTCTTTCAAAATAGCCACCATCCACAAGGTCTTACACTTGCTTTCAAGAAGGAAATGGACTTTTTGAAACTTATTTATGTTTTCATATCCACCTGCCCATAAATAACACTTTAAAAGACACAACTCAACTTTTCACATTTTAAAAACATTTCTTTGAAAAAATTTGGCTTCGAGCTAACTTGATTATCTTCAAAACCACCCCAGAATTTCATAGCAAATTCACACCACCTACCCTTACTACTAGTAGAACTACCACCACTGCTAGAACTGCTACCTTTGTCACCACACTACTGTTCTATTAAAACTCAATTACAACTAAAAAAAAACACCTTCCCACCATCACAACACTCGGCACGTCCACAAAAACTCACCCAATGATCATGCCTTTACCATTCTCGTAACAATCACCAGCCATCCACCACTCCCACAACTTAATTAAAATTCCTCTCTTCAACCACCGCAACCACCTTACCCTCCCAACCACCCCAACCGCACAATCATCCAAACCACACCACAACCACACTATAACAATCATATCAAAACCACTCTCAACCACACTACAACAACTAAACTCAACCACACTCAACCACACTACAACAACCACACTCAACCACACTACAACAACCACACTCAACCACACTACAACCACTACACTCAACCACACTACAACAAACACACTCAACCACATTACAACAACCACACCCAAACCTCATTCAACCCTAACCATCATCCCAAAAGGAATCATAGCTGACAACTTTGCGGACGAAATAATTCTGGACCCTAGAGAAATCGCTAAGAACTATTTGAAGACTTGGTTCCTCTTGGACCTGGTAAGTTCTCTGCCTCTCGACTACATTCTTTTCCTCTACTCCCCTGATGCCAACGTCAGTCAACTTATCCATGCTGGTGGGTGGGTGGAGGGTGGGTGGGTAGAGGGTGGAATTTTGGATAGATGTGGATTGAGGGTGGAATGAATTGAGAGCGCGATGAATTGAAGGTGGGATGAATTGAGGGTGGGATGAATTGAAGGTAGGCGAATGAAAGATGGAATGCATTGAGGATGGGATAGAGAGATCGGTGGGGTGAAGATGAAGGAAGATGGATCAAAAGTGGATAGATAGTGGAGATGGATGTGGGGATTGAGGTGGATGAAAAACCTGGTGTGAGATAGATGGAGGTTGAAGTGAAAAATAGATGAAGGGGTAGGTGAAAGGATAGATGAAAGCATGTATGGAAGGATGGATGGAAGGATAGATGGAAGGATGGATGGAAAGACGGATGGAAGGGCCGATGAAGAGATGGATGAAGGGGTGGATAAAAAATGGATGGAAAGGTGGATGAAAAGATGGATAAGAGGATAAATGAAAGGATGGATGAAGGGGTGGATGAAGGGGTGGATGAAGGGGTGGATAAAGAGGTTTCCAGAGAGATGAACGCAGGAGGGTTGATGGGGGCTGGTGACGGGAGGATACAAAGGATGCTCGAAAGGATTCAATGGGATTTCACGCGTGATTGGAAAGGTTTTTGAGAAATGTCAGAGTCAATTGGATGGCTGGGTACTGGAAATAAAATATTTGTTTTCAAAAATTTTCAATTTAGTGTTTTTCGGCTCTTTGGGATTATTTTCTTGTTTTTTTTTTCATTTTTTTGTCCAACACGAAAAACATTCTTTTTATTCTTTATTTTTTTTCTTCGAATCAATATTCCTTTCAGCCCAAAATGGTCTATTAGGCTTCAGTAGACCATGGAAAAACCTCCTCTCATCACAACACCCTCACGCTTCGTAGAAAAAATATAATTTTGAAGAGCACGAAACAAAACCGCAAAAAAAAAACAAAATATATTTATTTTTTAAATTTTTTTTTATTTTATTGATTTTCACTTGGAAAACTCCCTTTTTGGTATCGACTTTCATAAAATATTTTCAGTTTTTGATTTCATCGAACCTTCTTCATCCATTTCACCAGAGTTTTTCTAACAAAAGAACCGTTTTTTTCCATATGAACAAAATAACAAAATAAAAGTTTAATGAAAAAACGTGTGTTCAACAGCACAACACAACAACGACGAATGTCATGAAGTGACACTTAGGACCAAGTGTTACAAGGTCACACCATTGTTGGATGCATTAAGTCATACGAGACGATTGGATAATAATTTTATTTATGAAGCGCTAAACAATTAACCGAGGCGTCCCGTTTTATCTTAAGTGAGCAATAATCACAACTATTGATTTAAAAATAGCATAAAATGTGAGAAAAAAATTGAATTTTTAAAATAATATTGTTTTAATTATTTTAATGATGGGATAGAATTGGACATTGAAACTAGGATTGTCAGCGCTTCAGTGATGGTGGAATGAAGCAGACAGCCTGCTGATGATTGATGCAGGGGTGGTCAGGTCTGTTGGTGCAAGCCTTTTGTGTCATTGGTTTGTCAAGGTCATTTCTTCTCAGAACAAGCTATGTGAAAGAGCATAGAGTTTCAATTGAGTCGACTGACCGTTGAACGGAGCCTGAGGTTGGTGGCCATGAAGTTGAAGATGGAATGATGATTCGTGTGATACAACATGGGTTCCCTGGCTGGGTGGTCCACTCACCTGTTGGAAACTGGATTTGGAATAAATAACAGATTTGTTGACTGCAAAGAAATCGCCAACGTTGATTTGAAATATTATCAGGAACTCAAAAAAGGATAAAATGAAAGAATAATAATGCGTCATTTTTGTGGGGAGAACCTGCTTGTGGAATCATTGGAGCCATCTGAACTTACTTCCCAAGACAAGCATACCACCAATGAACCAAAGTACTATTGGCTTTGAAGAATTTATAAGTGATGGTTGAGACAAGAAAATGATTGGTTCATTGTCAATTGGGTCAACTAAAAACAAGGTCAATTTTTTTCCAAATGACTGCATTTGCAGACGCCAAAAAACAAAGATAATAATAATATTAATATTAATAATAATAGAAATATTTATAATAATAATAATAATAATAATTAAAATAATAATTAAAATTATAAAAAAAATAAAAATAAAAAAATAAATAATATAAATAATGATAACAATAATAATAATAATAATAAAAATAATAATAATAATAATAATAATAATAATAATAATAATAATAATAATAATAATAATAATAATAATAATAATAATAATAATAATAATAATAATAATAATAATAATAATAATAATAATAATAATAATAATAATAATAATAATAATAATAATAATAATAATAATAATAATAATAATAATAATAATAATAATAATAATAATAATAATAATAATAATAATAATAATAATAATAATAATAATAATAATAATAATAATAATAATAATAATAATAATAATATTATTATTATTATTAATAATAATAATAATAATAATAATAATAATAATAATAATAATAATAATAATAATAATAATAATAATAATAATAATAACAATAATAATAATAATAATAATAATAATAATAATAATAATAATAATAATAATAATAATAATAATAATAAAAATAATAATAAAAATAAAAATAAAAATAATAATAATAATAATAATAATAATAATAATAATAATAATAATAATAATAATAATAATAATAATAATAATAATAATAATAATAATAATAATAATAATAATAATAATAATAATAATAATAATAATAATAATAATAATAATAATAATAATAATAATAATAATAATAATAATACTAATAATAATAATAATAATAATAAAAATAATAATAATAATAATAATAATAATAATAATAATAATAATAAAAATAATATTAATAATAATAATAATAATAATAATAATAATAATAATAATAATAATAATAATAATAATAATAATAATAATAATAATAATAATAATAATAATAATAATAATAATAATAATAATAATAATAATAATAATAATAATAATAATAATAATAATAATAATAATAATAATAATAATAATAATAATAATAATAATAATAATAATAATAATAATAATAATAATAATAATAATAATAATAATAATAATAATGATGCTAATAAATGATAAATGATGAAAAAACAAATGAATAAATTTTTCGAAAAAGTGCTTTCGAAAACGCAGTAAACGAAGGGGACTTTGAAGATTTTGATTTAAAATAAAAAAACGAAAATTTGTTTGAATAAAAAAAATATTAAATAGTTTAAATACTTGATAATTAAGAAAATTATTGAAAAAAAAACAGACACGACATACAAAAAGGACCTGACAGACAAAACAGACAAGACAGCAAGACAAAAAGAACAGACAAACTAGACAAAACAGACAAAACAGACAAAACTAACAAGAACAGACAAAACTAACAAGAACAGACAAAACTAACAAGAACAGACAAAACTAACAAGAACAGACAAAACTAACAAGAACAGACAAACCAAACCAGAACTGAAAAAACAGAAAAAACCGCCCAAAACGGACTAAACAGACAACAGAACAAAACATTAGGCGTATGTTTGCGGTAGGTTAATCTATTCGCCTCGACCGCCATTGGCCGAAGAAATGGAGGAGCAATACAATTATCACCGTTTCATTGAAATTATTTGCTTTGTAAGCTTCATTTTCGGAGCGCAAAGTGAATCTTCCGCAAGTTTAGTGGTTATAAATATCTTTTTTTAAATTTTTTTATTCGTTTTTTTTTTCATTTCGTTTTTTTTTCATTTCGTTTTTTTTTTTCATTTCGTTTTTTTTCATTTTCAATCTTTTTTTTCTCGTTTTTTCTGTTTTTTTTCATTACTATCATGACTATTTCATTTTTTCTTTCGTTAAATCTTATTTTATATGCATGAAGAAGATCATAAAAAAATATATTAATCTAAAACTAAGACTTTTGAAAATGTTCAAAAAAAAGAAGTTATGAAAAAAACCATTTTTATTTAGAAAAACAAAACAATTTTTATTTAGAAAAACAAAACAATTTTTATTTAAAAAAAAACAATTTTTATTGTAAGAAAATAATTTTTATTAAAAATAGTATTTTTTATTTTAAGATAATAATTTTTATTATAAGAAAATATATTATTTTTCTAAAACAATAAGCCACTTCGATATCTAAATTAACTTTTGTTTACTTGAAACTCCCCATCCACTCTCCAGCCACCATAAAAGACAATAAACATTGTATGTGGAATGTTTCAAAAGTAAAAAAAATGAAAGTTGAAAAAACAAAAATGCAAAAAAAACAAGAATGCAAAAAAAACAAAATAAATTACGAAAAAAAACAAAAAAAAATTTCTAAAATAAAAAATAAAAAAAACAAAAACATACAAATAAAAAAAACGGAGACTTTGAGAATAAAAAAAACTAAACACACGTTCATTGTGCATTCATTCATTTGGAGGAATAACTTGAAAAAAGAAATAAATAAAAACTAAACGAATGATTTGAAGAGTGGAGAGAGTGGAGCGGTGTGGATGAGGATGTTCAAGAGGACTGGCTCCATTGAAGGCCTGGAAAAACCTTTCAGACGATCATACCACAGAAGCCCAGAGGCTGTAACTTTGCCTCAAAACTTTGTGGCGCTGACAGTTGTAATCACATTTGTATTGTATAGAGTTTGTTTTGTTTTGGTTTTATACAACTGTATTTGTATTGTATTTCTTTTGTCTTGTATTCGGTTTTATTTGATTGTATTTTTCTTGTTTTGCGTTGGTTTTGTATTTTAAAGTGTCTATTTTAATTTATCTAGTTGTATCAACTTTCATTTTAGTGTTTTTTAAAGGAAATTATATTTTGAAGCTTTGTATGGTATCGTGTTTTTTGACGTTATAGTCTGATATGAACTTATACAACCACCTTCATCACAAAACATTCATCCCATTTACAATAAAACATCACTACCACTACACCACCATTCCCACACCACCCCACCCTCCCAACTCTTCCACCTTCCCCACACCAACACCAACACCACAAACGCCACCACACCACCATCCCTACAACATCAACACCACAAACGCCATTACACCACCATCATAGGACGAGCTTTGAGGTTTTTCCGCTTGGTGAAACTGCTGAGCCTCTTGCGTCTTTTGCGCCTGTCTCGACTCGTGCGGTATGTCAGCCAGTGGGAGAAGGTGGGTTGTTGTTGACTTCGAAACTTTCCCTGGTTGATGTTTCTATAATAACCAGTGCATTCGTTCTGTATTGGGTGATAGTTAATGTGGTGCATTGTGTGGTGGTTGTGGGGGGGGGGGGGTTGGTGTTTGTGGGGTGGTGGTGTTTGTGGGGGGTGGTGTTTGTGGGGGGTGGTGTCTGTGTGGGGGTGGTGTTTGTGGGAAGTGGTGTTTGTGTGGGGGTGATGTTTGTAGTTTCAGTTTGCGAAGATCTAAAGTGACGCCTCATTTGCTTGCTCAGCGCTTGAAAAGTGATTTAGTTTTAGTATTTTGTTTTATTGCCTCCACCAATAGCGTTGCAATCATTGAAAATGATACGTATACAAATAAATCGTTTTGTTGTTATTGCTTTTGTTGTTGTTGTTGTTGTTTTTGTCGTGTTTGCTGTTATTGTTGCTTTCATCGTATTTGCTGTTATTATTGTTTTTGTTGTTGTTTCCTTTTGCAACTGTTACTAGCAACAGAAGGTTGTTTTTCCATAAAAAATGGTTATCGGATTTTTTTGGAATGATGTCGAAATCAAAACCACAATAAACAAAACTCTATACGAATTTTGAAATACCAAAAACTGGCAAACTCAAGCTTTGATGAGTCAAAATTTGGAAAAAATAAAAAAAAACAGTTTCAAAATTTAAAACTTGAAAATAAAAACTTTCAAAACTTGAAAATAAAAACAAAATAACTTGTGAAATAAACATTAAAATAACCGTGTGGGAGCTTTGAAGTTGTGGAAACAAAAACGGAAGTGACGGGTTGATTGATGATGGTTTTGTTGATAATATAAATAAAAAAAAGAATAAAATGATAATAATATAAATAATGAAAAAAACAATAATAATAATAATAATAATAATAATAATAATAATAATAATAATAATAATAATAATAATAATAATAATAATAATAATAATAATAATAATAATAATAATAATAATAATAATAATAATAATAATAATAATAATAATAATAATAATAATAATAATAATAATAATAATAATAATAATAATAATAATAATAATAATAATAATAATAATAATAATAATAATAATAATAATAATAATAATAATAATAATAATAATAATAATAATAATAATAATAATAATAATAATAATAATAATAATAATAATAATAATAATAATAATAATAATAATAATAATAATAATGATAATAATAAAAATAATAATAATAATAATAATAATAATAATAATAATAATAATAATAATAATAATAATAATAATAATAATAATAATAATAATAATAATAATAATAATAATAATAATAATAATAATAATAATAATAATAATAATAATAATAATAATAATAATAATAATAATAATAATAATAATAATAATAATAATAATAATAATAATAATAATAATAATAATAATAATAATAATAATAATAATAATAATAATAATAATAATAATAATAATAATAATAATAATAATAATAATAATAATAATAATAATAATAATAATAATAATAATAATAATAATAATAATAATAATAATAATAATAATAATAATAATAATAATAATAATAATAATAATAATAATAATAATAATAATAATAATAATAATAATAATAATAATAATAATAATAATAATAATAATAATAATAATAATAATAATAATAATAATAATAATAATAATAATAATAATAATAATAATAATAATAATAATAATAATAATAATAATAATAATAATAATAATAATAATAATAATAATAATAATAATAATAATAATAAGAAGAAGAAGAAAATAATACATTTCTCTTGTTTGGTCTAAAATTCGGATCAAGTGCATTGGAAATTGTTTCAGTAATGCAGTGGCAAGAAAGGCACGTGGTTGTTGTTGGGTGGTTGTTGGTGGGTGGTTGTTGTTGGATGGTTGTTGTTGGATGGTGGTTGTTGTTGGGTGGTTGTTGTTGGGTGGTTGTTGTTGTTGGGTGGTTTTTGTTGGATGGTTGTTGTTGGATGGTTGTTGTTGGATGGTTGTTGTTGGGTGGTTGTTGTTGGGTGGTTGTTGTTGGGTGTTGTTAAGTGGGTTTTTGTTGGGTTGGTCATGATTGTTTGAAGGGTAGGTGAAAAAATGAAATATAGGGGTGAGAATAGTTTGACGGATGGTTTAGTGGATGACAGAATGAATGGTTGAATGAATGGTTCATTGAATGGTTGAATAACCGAATGACTGGATGGTTCGATAAAACAACTTGATAAATAGATGGTTAGATAGATGCATAAACAGACAAGTAGATGATTGGGTTAACAAATAAATGAATGGAAAGGTAGATAGACGAATGGATGAGTAAATAGATTGATAATTGGATAGACGAATGGATGAGTAGATAGATGGATAGTTGGATAGACGAATGGATGAGTAGATAGATGGATGGCTAGATAGACGAATGGATGAGTAAATAGATTGATAATTGGATAGACGAATGGATGAGTAGATAGATGGATAGTTGGATAGACGAATGGATGAGTAGATAGATGGATGGCTAGATAGACGAATGGATGAGTAGATAGATGGATAGTTGGATAGACGAATGGATGAGTAGATAGATGGATGGCTAGATAGACGAATGGATGAGTAGATAGATGGATAGCTGGATAGACGAATGGATGAGTAGATAGATGGATGGCTAGATAGACGAATGGATGAGTAGATAGATGGATGGCTAGATAGACGAATGGATGAGTAGATAGATGGATAGCTGGATAGACGAATGGATGAGTAGATAGATGGATGGCTAGATAGACGAATGGATGAGTAAATAGATTGATAATTGGATAGACGAATGGATGATTAGATAGATGGATAGTTGGATAGACGAATGGATGTGCAGATAGATGGATGGCTAGATAGACGAATGGATGAATAGATAGATGGATAGTTGGATAGACGAATGGATGTGTAGATAGATGGATAGTTGGATAGACGAATGGATGTGTAGATAGATGAATAGTTGGATAG
>OX387247.1:11792448-11812448 GCA_947562095.1 Branchellion lobata
AATATTAATAATAATAATAATAATAAAAAGAATAATAATAATAATAATAATAATAATAATAATAAAAATAATGATAATAATAATAAAAATAATAATAATAATAATAATAATAATAATAATAATAATAATAATAATAATAATAATAATAATAATAATAATAATAATAATAATAATAATAATAATAATAATAATAATAATAATAATAATAATAATAATAATAATGATAATAATAATAATAATAATAATAATAATAATAATAATAATAATAATAATAATAATAATAATAATAATAATAATAATAATAATAATAATAATAATAATAATAATAATAATAATAATAATAATAATAATAATAATAATAATAATAATAATAATAATAATAATAATAATAATAATAATAATAATAATAATAATAATAATAATAATAATATTAATAATAATAATAATAATAATAATAATAATAATAAATAATAATGATAATAATAATAATAATAATAATAATAAAAATAATAATAATAATAATAATAATAATAATAATAATAATAATAATTATTATTATTATTATTATTATTATTATAATAATAATAATAATACTAATAATAATAATAATAATGATAATAATAATAATAATAATAATAATAATAATAATAATAATAATAATAATAATAATAATAATAATAATAATAATAATAATAATAATAATAATAATAATAATAATAATAATAATAATAATAATAATAATAATAATAATAATAATAATAATAATAATAATAATAATAATAATAATAATAATAATAATAATAATAATAATAATAATAATAATAATAATAATAATAATAATAATAATAATAATACTAATAATAATAATAATAATAATAATAATAATAATAATAATAATAATAATAATAATAATAATAATAATAATAATAATAATAATAATAATAATAATAATAATAATAATAATAATAATAATAATAATAATAATAATAATAATAATAATAATAATAATAATAATAATAATAATAATAATAATAATAATAATAATAATAATAATAATAATAATAATAATAATAATAATAATAATAATAAAAATAATAATAATAATAATAATAATAATAATAATAATAATAATAATAATAATAATAATAATAATAATAATAATAAAAATAATAATAATAATTCTCAGAGAATTATTTACCTAATACAAAACGAAGATTGGAAATACACGATAAACGAGCAAAAACAAGTCTTCAAACCTTGAAAAATTTTCCGTAGAGTTTTTTCATTGCTTTTTCATTCATTTTGCGCAACAAAAACAGCAGTGTAAGTTTTTCTGATGGTATCCTCAGTAATTTATAGAAACTCACTCAAAATCGCTATCTTCCTACTGGCAAATGTAACCGTTTGGAGGAGTCTAAAAAGCCAAAAATACGTCTGGAAGATAATTTTTTAAATGTTTTATCGAATTTGGAAAAAAATAATATAATAATAATAGAGATGGGGTACGAAAACCTCATGTAAAAATGAAAAAACATATGTAAAAACATGAAAAATGAGAAGAAAAACAAATGAAAAAAAAAAAAGATTGAAACATATCAAAGTAAACTCCAAATGGAGTTGGAATGGAAGAAAGATGAATAAATAAATAAAAAAAAGGGAAATAAAAACAAAAATAAGAATAATAAAAATTAAAATAAGAATAATAACTAGAAACATTTGAAGACTATCAAGCGGTTAGCCTTTTGTAATTGATTTATCGCCTTGAGCGTTCGATTCTTGGAATAGACAAAAAAGAAAAAAAAATACTGAAAATTTGAACTTGAAAAAAATTATTCCCAAAAAAACAAAAAAAAATTAAACAAGGAAATGGAACAAAAGGATTGAAAAAAAATTGAAAAATTGAAAAAAAATAAAAAATAGAAAAATTAAATTAAATAAAAATAGGAAGGAAAAGAGATTGGAGTTTGTCAAAGAGGAACATTGCACTTCATCAATCAACTTGAATTAATTAAGGTGTTCACTCCACATCAAAGGCGCTCAAGGAGGGAAGGGGGAAGGGGGGGAAGGGGGGGAAGGGGGGGAAGGGGGGGAGGGGGGGAAGGGGGGGAGGGGGGGAAGGGGGGGAAGGGGGGGAAGGGGGGGAAGGGGGGGAAGAAGGAAGGTGGGGAGAGGGGGAAGAAGGAAGATTAGAAAAGGAAGAAGAGGAGGAAGGAGAAAGGTGAGGAAAGGGGGAAGAGGGGGAAGGAGGAAGGTGAAAAGAGGAGAAAAGAAGAAAGGAGAAAAAAAGAAAAAAAGAAAAGAGGAAAAGAAGAAAAAAAAGAGAAAAAATGGGAAAAAAAAGAAAGGATTGAAAACACCAACAGCAACAAGCAACACCAACACCATTCACAACATCAACACCAAAACCATCCACAGCAGCAACACCATCCACAGCAGCAACACCATCCACAGCAGCAACACCATCCACAGCAGCAACACCATCCACAGCAGCAACACCATCCACAGCAGCAACACCATCCACAGCAGCAACAGCATCCACAGCAGCAACACCATCCACAGCAGCAACACCATCCACAGCAGCAACACCATCCACAGCAGCAACACCATCCACAGCAGCAACACCATCCACAGCAGCAACACCATCCACAGCAGCAACACCATCCACAGCAGCAACATCATCCACAGCAGCAACACCATCCACAGCAGCAACACCATCCACAGCAGCAACACCATCCACAGCAGCAACACCATCCACAGCAGCAACACCACCCACAGCAGCACCATCAACAAGCAAAGGACAAGGTCTGTCCCACTGAAGACCCTCACTCCAGCCTCAGAGCACCAGAACACTTGAACAAACAACATACAGGGCCCTTAAGGCACTTTAAGTTATTTTGAATAAACAAAAGCCAACTCCATTCCTGCCCACACTAGTCTGAACTCTAATGGCTGTTTAATACACCTTCAATTAAGTTTCATTCACGTGGAATTTTTGAAAATAAAATTTTAATTCAGGTTAAATTAAAAATGATTTTTTTACCTGGAATTTTCCATCATTAAATTAATTATACAAATTCACGTAAACTTTTTTTAAAAAAAAATTAGGTTAATCCACGTGAAAGTTTTGAGAATTTAATTTTAAAAGAGGTTGAAATATGAAAAAAATATTTTCCATTAAAATAACATTTCGATATTTTTTTAAATTTTTTTTATAGTCTTTATTAAACTCGAAACTCTATGGGGTTGATGCCACTATAATAATATTCGTTTTTGTATTGTATTGTATTAGATCAAGTGCAGACATACGCTGGAAATGGCACAAAAACACGACGAACAATCGAACTAAAAAAGAAATCATTCAGGTAATGTTTGAAAAATTTAACTCGACACCTTCGAAGCCGACTCTAATTGATCATAGAAGCAATTTCACTTGAGTGCAAAATGTCTTTAATCGAAAAAAAATTTTTTTTTAAATTATTTCAAAAAATAAATATAAACTGAAAGTTAGTCAAACAAAAACTCTCAATAAGACGCGGTTTCGTTTTTTTTGTCAACTTCAAGCTGGTTAACTCCTTTTTTCATTGCGTCATCGGCATTTCAAAAAGACTTCAAGGTTGATTGAATATAAATGAAAATCAATTTAATGATACTTTCCAATTAAAAAAAAATTAACTTTTTGTGTCGAATTGTATGGAAATTAATTTTTTATTTTAAATTTTATAAAAAATAATTTTTTGTTTTATATTTTATAATAAATAATTTTTTCGTAATGAATTTTTATAAAAATTAATTTTTTTATGTTAAATAAATTTTTTTTTTTTGCAACTAGTAACAAGAAAATTGAAGGCTCGTTCGGCGCCTTTGTGGAGGCTATGGCACGGAAGCCTGAGGTAAGGGCAGGACAGGAGAAGGGAAGAAGAAAAAGTGTTGACTAGTTGAAAAACAATATTGAAGTAAAAAAATTAATATTAATATTTAAAACTAATAAAATTATATAAAATTAATATTAATATTTAAAACTAATAAAATTATATAAAATTAATATTAATATTTAAAACTAATAAAATTATATAAAATTAATATTAATATTTAAAACTAATAAAATTATATAAAATTAATATTAATATTTAGAAGGAATGGGAAAGAAATTGTAAAAAGATGGATGTAAGGAGATGGTATGCAAAGGGGGATGAGATGGATGGGATGAGATGGATGGGATGAGATGGATGGGATGAGATGGATGGAATGAGATGGATGGGATGAGATGGCTGAGATGAGATGGATGGGATGAGATGGATGGGATGAGATGGATGGGATGAGATGGATGGGATGAGATGGATGGGATGAGATGTATGAGATGAGATGGATGGGATGAGATGGATGGGATGAGATGGATGGGATGAGATGGATGGGATGAGATGGATGGGATGAGATGGATGGGATGAGATGGATGGGATGAGATGGATGGGATGAGATGGATGGGATGAGATGGATGGGATGAGATGGATGGGATGAGATGGATGGGATGGGACGGATGGGATGAATGATGCTTGATCGAAGTGGCTGCATCCATTACACAGGGCTCAACACACGCTCCATGCGACCACATCCATGCAACCACAACCCATGCGACCCCAACCCATGCGACCCCAACCCATGCGACCACAACCCATGCGACCCCAACCCATGCGACCACAACCTATGCAACTACAACCCATGCGACCACAACCCATGCAACTACAACCCATGCGACCACAACCCATGCGACCACATCCATACGACCACATCCATGCGACCACAACCCATGCGACCACACCCATGCGACCACAACCCATGCGACCACACCCATGCAACCACACCCATGCGACCCCAACCCATGCGACCACACCCATGCGACCACAACCCATGCAACTACAACCCATGCGACCCCAACCCATGCGACCACAACCCATGCGACCACAACCCATGCGACCCCAACCCATGCGACCACAACCCATGCGACCCCAACCCATGCGACCACAACCCATGCGACCACAACCCATGCAACTACAACCCATGCGACCCCAACCCATGCGACCACAACCCATGCGACCCCAACCCATGCGACCACAACCCATGCGACCACAACCCATGCAACTACAACCCATGCGACCCCAACCCATGCGACCACAACCCATGCGACCACAACCCATGCGACCACACCCATGCGACCACAACCCATGCAACCACAACGGATGCGACCACACCCATGCGACCACAACCCATGCGACCACACCCATGCAACCACAACGGATGCAACCACTGTGGACGCAGCAAAAAGTTTATGAGCCAATAAATTTTGAATCCAAACTGTTTGAAACCGAAAAGTGGTTCCAAAAGTTTTGAAACTTCATTTTCCGTGATTGTTTTTCTTCCGATCTTATACTTGAGGAAGCAGGGAGCTTTCTTTTGAAAGGTGTTTTTCATGGGTTGATGTGTTTTTGATGGAAAGCTTTTGAAGGAATTGAATTTCTGTTTTTTTTCTGTTTTTTTTTGTTTGTTTTTAGTTTGTTGTTTTTTGTTTGTTTTTTTTGTTTTTTTTTTTGTTTTTTCTGTTTGTTTTTTGTTTGTTTTTTTTCTGTTTTTTCTGTTTGTTTTTTGTTTGTTGTTTTTTTTGTTTTTTCTGTTTGTTTCTTCAGAGCTTTGTCGATTTTCATCAACTCTTTAGAATTCCTTCTTTGAAATGTCTCAGCATCTGTTTTTCTTTTTCACGACAGGCTTGATTGTCACCTCTGGCCTTTTATAACCATCAATTTTCTCTTCAAAAATCAATTGATATTTTCACTGACATCATCCACCCAACAACCCATCCTTCCGCCAATCTATTCATCCCTCATCTATCTCTAACCCATCAAATCCATCCATCAACTCATCCACCAACCCATCCACCAACCCATCCATCAACCCATTCATCAACCCATCCATCAACCCATCCATCAACCCACCCATCATCCCATCCATCATCCCATCCATCATCCCATCCATCAACCTATCCATCAACCCATCCATCAACCCATCCATCAAACCATCCATCAACCCATCCATCAACCCATCCATCAACCAATCCATCAACCCGTCCATCAACCCATCCATCAACCCATCCATCAACCCATCCATCAACTCATCCACCAACCCATCCACCAACCCATCCATCAACCCATTCATCAACCCATCCATCATCCCATCCATCCTCCCATCCATCAACCCATCCATTAACCCGTCCATCAACCCATCCATCAACCCATCCATCAACCCATCCATCAACCCATCCACCAACCCGTCCACCAACCCATCCATCAACCCGTCCATCAACCCATCCACCAACCCGTCCATCAACCCATCCATCAACCCATCTATCAACCCATCCACCAACCCGTCCATCAACCCATCCACCAACCAATCCATCAACCCGTCCATCAACCCACCCATCGTCCCATCCATCATCCCATCCATCATCCCATCCATCAACCCATCCATCAACCCATCCATCAACCCATCCATCAACCCATCCATCAACCCATCCATCAACCCATCCATCAACCCATCCATCAACCCATCCATCAACCCATCCACCAACCCGTCCATCAACCCATCCACCAACCCGTCCATCAACCCATCCATCAACCCATCCATCAACCCATCCATCAACCCATCCATCAACCCATCCACCAACCCGTCCATCAACCCATCCATCAACCCATCTATCAACCCGTCCATCAACCCATCCACCAACCCATCTATCAACCCATCTATCAACCCATCCACCAACCGTACCCATGAATTATTAAACTCTCCTTTTTTTGACATAGGGACTGAAACTAAGGGGAAGATATGAAACCCATCCACCTCATCAAATCCATCCACCCCAGCAAACCCATCCACCCCAGCAAACCCATCCACTCTAGCAAATCCATCCACCTCAGCAAACCCATCCACCGCATCAAATCCATCCACCTCAGCAAACCCATCCACCTCAGCAAACCCATCCACCTCAGCAAACCCATCTCATGCGGTTCCATTGATACTTCAACAATCATCCAACAAAAATCCCAATAAGTCATACTTGTTGAATTTAAATGGTTAGCCTCCTAGCCTCCTTTCGATTTACACGCCTAATTCAAGCTTGAGAATCAAGTTTAAGCTTACGTAGGTAAATTGAATCAAACATTAATAATATATTCAGATAATTCATTAATTAATCGTTAATTTAATTTAATTTAATTTAATTTAATTTAATTTAATTTAATTTAATTTAATTTAATTTAATTTAATTTAATTTAATTTAATTTAATTTAATTTAATTTAATTTAATTTAATTTAATTTAATTTAATTTAATTTAATTTAATTTAATTTAATTTAATTTAATTTAATTTAATTTAATTTAATTTAATTTAATTTAATTTAATTTAATTTAATTTAATTTAATTTAATTTAATTTAATTTAATTTAATTTAAGTTAATTTAATTTAATTTAATTTAATTTAATTTAATTTACTTTAATTTAATTCAACTTAGTTTACTTTAATTTAATTTAATTTAATTTAATTTAATTTAATTTAATTTAATTTAATTTAAATTAAATTAATTTAATTTAATTTAATTTAATTTAATTTAATTTAATTTAATTTAATTTAATTTAATTTAATTTAATTTAATTTAATTTAATTTAATTTACTTTAATTTACCTTAATTTAATTTAATTTAATTTAATTTAATTTAATTTAATTTAATTTAATTTAATTTAATTTAATTTAATTTAATTTAATTTAATTTGGTTTAATTTAATTTAATTTAATTTAATTTAATTTAATTTAATTTAACTCAATTTAATTTTTAAGCTCCAATCTATTCGATCCTTTGAACGAACAGTTTGAGTCCAGCAAAAAATATTTTCGTATAAATTTTTTTTTTAATCATTAAAAACCCTTCATGACACAGTGGTCAGGATGCCTCATTGAAGTGTATTTGTTGGTGTTTAGGAACACTTATATCTGCCATTTATCATACATTTTCAATAGGAAAATGATTTTCATTAATTAGAAAAAAGATCTCGAAATTAAAAATTATTTTATAAAATAAAAATTATTTTAAAAAATAAAAATTATTTTATAAAATTAAAATTATTTTACAAAATAAAAATTATTTTACAAAATAAAAATTATTTTACAAAATAATTATTATTTTATTATTTTAAAAACTATTTTATTAGTATTTTTTTAAATTTATGAAAACTTTTTCAAAAATATCTTTTATTATTTTCATTTTTTCAATATTTTATTATTTTTTTTTTTTTTATTTTTTATTTTGGTATGGAACAACGTCAAGACCGCGAGCTCTGACACCATTGAAATCCTTTTAGCCTTTGTGAGTTTTTTTCTGAAAATGGTTGACGTTTTTCACTCCAAGAAGAAATATGTTTTTTTTTCGCCCGCCGTACTTCAAGCCCTGTTTTTTTTTCTCCAACTTTTTATTCAACTCTGAATCTGATGTGATTGTTCCAAAATTGAACACAAAATATTTTTCCTACCATGACTGATACTTCACCTCTTGATGGACGCAATCCGAAAACGAGATCGCCAGCCTAAAAATCAAGTTTTGTTTTCAAAGTCAAAAAACTCTGAAGTTTTTTTTTTCTAAATAATTGTTAACAACCACATCCATCACTACTTCCACCAAAGAGGATACAGCGTCTTTTTATTTCTGCGAAATCTCTTGCACTCAGTTTTTTGCCTCAATATTTTCAACATTTTTTATTTCCAATTTAATCTCAAAATCAGTATATTTTTATTTGCGCAGTGTATTCAGCGTAATTTGCCTCATCACGGACTCACGCTGAAAGGATTGTTTGCCATACGACCAAATGCACCAACTCCAGCCCACAATACTCCATTACCCTCATTCATTGCGCTTCTTTTCACAACTCATTTTTTCTTTTTGTCTTCTCCACACTCTTACACTCTTTCACACCCACTTTGCCACCACTCACAAAGCATGGCTTTTTTACGTCCACATATCCTACTTCAACGCGTCTTTTTGATTGTTACAAAATTGAGAATTTTTATTCACAAACCATCCCAACACTAATTTTCGTCAGATTCATTTAAACCTACCACACCACTCGCATAACTTTTATAAATATCATTACAATTGCAACAACCACAACATAACAACCCAAATAACAACCACAATCAACCACAACTCAACAACCACAACCACCACGTTCCCAACAACCAACGTTTCCCCAACTCACAAACTCCCACCAACTCTCCACAAACCCACTCTCCACAAACCCTCCAACAAACCCCCCAACAACCCTCCCCAACCACCAACCCTCCACAAACCCTCCACAAACCCCACCAACACTCTCCCAACTAACAAACCCTCCAAAAGCCCTCCACAAACCCTCCACAAATCCCACCAACACTCCACAAACTCTCTACAAACCCTCCAAAAATCCTCCACAAATCGCACCAACACTCCACAAACCCTCCAAAAACACTCCAAAAACCCTCCAAAAACCCTCCACAAACCCTCCACAAACCCTTCACAAACCCTCCACAAACCCTCCACAAACCCTCCACAAACCCTCCACAAACCCTTCACAAACCCTCCACAAACCCTTCACAAACCCTCCACAAACCCTCCACAAACCCTCCACAAACCCTCCAAAAACCCTCCACAAACCCTCCACAAACCCTCCACAAACCCTCCACAAACCCTCCACAAACCCTCCACAAACCCTCCACAAACCCTCCACAAACCCTCCACAAACCCTCCACAAACCCTCCACAAACCCTCCACAAACCCTCCACAAACCCTTCACAAACCCTCCACAAACCCTCCACAAACCCTCCACAAACCCTCCACAAACCCTCCACAAACCCTCCACAAACCCTCCACAAACCCTCCACAAACCCTCCACAAACCCTCCACAAACCCTCCACAAACCCTCCACAAACCCTCCACAAACCCTCCACAAACCCTCCACAAACCCTCCACAAACCCTCCACAAACCCTCCACAAACCCTCCACAAACCCTCCACAAACCCTCCACAAACCCTCCACAAACCCTCCACAAACCCTCCACAAACCCTCCACAAACCCTCCACAAACCCTCCACAAACCCTCCACAAACCCTCCACAAACCCTCCACAAACCCTCCACAAACCCTCCACAAACCCTCCACAAACCCTCCACAAACCCTCCACAAACCCTTCACAAACCCTCCACAAACCCTCCACAAACCCTCCACAAACCCTCCACAAACCCTCCACAAACCCTCCACAAACCCTCCACAAACCCTCCACAAACCCTCCACAAACCCTCCACAAACCCTCCACAAACCCTCCACAAACCCTCCACAAACCCTCCACAAACCCTCCACAAACCCTCCACAAACCCTCCACAAACCCTCCACAAACCCTCCACAAACCCTCCACAAACCCTCCACAAACCCTTCACAAACCCCACCAACACTCCCCCAACTAACAAAACCTCTTCCAAAACTCCAAAGTTCCTTAGCCTGGCCAGCATGTTTGTGCGTATCAGCAACCTGGTTTGTATGATGCTTCTCATCGGCCACTGGAACGGCTGTCTGCAGTTCCTGGTGCCCATGCTACAGGACTTTCCTTCCAACACGTGGGTGGCCATCAACCAACTGCAGGTGCTGGGAGGGGGAGAGGTGCTGTTGGAATGACGGAGTAGTGGTGGAGTGGAGGTTTGAGTGGTGTGGGAATAGAGGTTGTAGTGGTGTCAGATGGGGGTTTTAGTGGTGTTGAAATGGGAGTTGTAGTGGTGGATTTGATAGTGGTCTTGGAAGGATGGTAGTTGTGGTAGAAATGTTGGTAAAATTAGTGGTGATGGTGGATGATGTTGGAATGAAAAAATTGGCGGTAAGAGGGGGGTAGAATAGTGGTGGAATGGTGGTGGAATAGTGGTGGAATGGTGGTGGAATGGTGGTGGAATGGTGGTGGAATGGTGGTGGAATGGTGGTGGAATGGTGGTAGAATGGTGGTGGAATGGTGGTGGAATGGTGGTGGAATGGTGGTGGAATGGTGGTGGAATGGTGGTGGAATGGTGGTGGAATGGTGGTGGAATGGTGGTGGAATGGTGGTGGAATGGTGGTAGAATGGTGGTGGAATGGTGGTGGAATGGTGGTGGAATGGTGGTGGAATGGTGGTGGAATGGTGGTGGAATGGTGGTGGAATGGTGGAAAATTGTTGAAGGAATTTTGAAACAATGGTGAAAGAATATTAGGGAATAATGAAGAAATGTTGACAATGATAAAAAAAATAGCGGGAAACAATGGATTATTAGAGGAAAAATAAGATGAATGCGGAAAGCAGGATGGACAAACTGCACAGCGATGGAGAAGTTGTAGAGAGGTGAAAGAGATAAAAGGGAAGAAGTTGAAAAGGAAAATGGTGGAATGGAGGTAGGAAATGGTGGATAAGAAGGGAGAAATAGCTGGAAAACAATGGAGATATGATAAGGAAATGATTGATGAAGGAATGAGGAAGAAATAGTGGTTAGAAAAAATGTTTAAAAATTTGCAAGAATGATGGAGGAATGGTGGAAGAATGATGGAGGAATGATGGAGGAATGGTGGAAGAATGATGGAGAAATGATGGAGGAATGTTGGAGGAATGATGGAAGAATGATGGAGAAATGATGGAGGAATGATGGAGGAATGATGGAGGAATGATGGAGGAATGATGGAAGAATGATGGAGAAATGATGGAGGAATGATGGAGGAATGATGGAGGAATGATGGAGGAATGATGGAGGAATGATGGAGGAATGATGGAGGAATGATGGAGGAATGATGGAGGAATGATGGAGGAATGATGGAGGAATGATGGAGGAATGATGGAGGAATGATGGAGGAATGATGGAGGAATGATGGAGGAATGATGGAGGAATGATAAAAGAATGATGGAGGAATGATGGAGAAATGATGGAAGAATGATGGAGGAATGATGGAGGAATGATGGAGGAATGATGGAGGAATGATGGAGGAATGAGGGAGGAATGATGGAGGAATTATGGAGGAATTATGGAAGAATGATAGAGGAATGATGGAAGAATGATGGAGGAATGATGGAAGAATGATGGAGAAATGATGGAGGAATGATGAAAGAATGATGGAGGAATGATGGAGGAATGGTGGAAGAATGATGGAGGAATGATGGAGGAATGATGGAGGAATGATGGAGGAATGATGGAGGAATGATGGAGGAATGATGGAGGAATGATGGAGGAATTATGGAGGAATTATGGAGGAATGAGGGAGGAATGAGGGAGGAATGAGGGAGGAATGAGGGAGGAATGAGGGAGGAATGAGGGAGGAATGAGGGAGGAATGAGGGAGGAATGAGGGAGGAATGAGGGAGGAATGAAGGAGGAATGAAGGAGGAATATTGGAGGAATGATGGAAGAATGATGGAAGAATGATGGAGGAATGAGGGAGGAGTGAAGGAGGAATGATAGAAGAATGATGAATTTGTATATTGAAAAGAAATGCGATTGCGTAATCTAAACAACCATTAATAACGCAACCGACCGCTTTTTACGCTTCTTCCATCACAACCACAACCACACACATCACTACAACCACAACCACACACATCACTACAACCACAACCACACACACCACTACAACCACACACACCACTACAACCACAACCACACACACCACTACAACCACAACAGCACACACCACTACAACCACAACCACACACACCACTACAACCACAACCACACACACCACTACAACCACAACAACACACACCACTACAACCACAACCACACACACCACTACAACCACAACCACACACACCACTACAACCACACACACCACTACAACCACAACCACACACATCACTACAACCACAACAACACACACCACTACAACCACAACCACACACACCACAACAACCACACACACCACTACAACCACACACACCACTACAACCACAACAACACACACCACTACAACCACAACTACACACACCACTACAGCCACAACAACACACACTACTACAACCACAACAACACACACCACTACAACCACACACACCACAAACATCACTTCATCGAAATCATCCAAATTTTTTCCCCACAACCTTCCGACCACAGCAGGCGCACTGGACAGAGCAGTATACTTGGGCTCTCTTCAAGGCGCTTTCCCACATGTTGTCCATTGGCTACGGCCGCTACCCTCCGCAAGGGATCACCGACGTATGGCTCACCATCGTTTCCATGCTCTCCGGAGCCATCTGCTACGCCCTCTTCGTCGGTAGGTGCATGGATGGATGCATGGATGGATGCATGGATGGATGCATGGATGGATGCATGGATGGATGCATGGATGGATGCATGGATGGATGCATGAATGTATGCATGGATGGATGCATGAATGTATGCATGGATGGGGGGTGTTAGGTTCATAAATGCATAGATGGATGGGTGGGTGGTGGGTGCATGGACGGATGAGTGAGTGGTGGGTGCAGGGATAGGTGGTTGGGTGTTGTGTTTGATGTTGGGGTTTTTTCGGAGTTGGTTTGGAATTTTTTCATTTTTTTGGAAAAGACTTTTGTTAGAAAATGTTTCTTTTTTATTTTTTGCGAAGTTTGGGGCTTTTACTGAGTGGTCTTTTAAAATAATTTTTTTTTAAATTCCAGATTTGTTTTTCGTGGTTCGAAGTTTATTACAAGAGGTGTTTTGTGGGGTGTGGCTTGGTGGGGCATAGTTTGGTGGAGTGTGGCTTGGTGGGGTGTGGTTAGGTGGGGTGTGGTTTGGTGGAGTGTGGCTTGGTGGGGTGTGGTTTGGTGAAGTGTCGTTTGGTGGGGTGTGGTTTGGTGGAAGGTGGTTTGGTGGGGTGTGGTTAGGTGGGGCATGGTTGTGTAGGATAAACCCTTCAGAGATCGACTCCTCTCAAAGGATTTTCCTGAAGAGTGATGTTTCAGTTGAATCATCCTCAGAAGATCTATGAATAATTTTTCATTTTGAGTTTTTATAATGGTTCAGTTTTCTTTCAAACTTCCCCTTGATGGCTCGTTTGTTGTAATTTATTACAAACCTTTTTGTTGTTTATTAAGCTTCCTGGTCTTAAAATTAATTTCAGTGTCTTTTTTTCAATTTTCCAATTTTTAAAATGTTTTTTTCGTGGTTTATTCGCTCGAAAAAACAGAAAAAAAAAAGAAAAAAAAATTGAAAACAGCAACAGACCAAAACTCGGCGGCTTCAAAGGAGCTTTTGTTTTTCGGACAATTAAACACCATTCGGTCATTATTATCACCGCCGTCAAATTAAGATTATCGGCTTGCTGTTGTTGAATTAGGAGAATGACTGATTAGATCGATGGATAGCTAAATAAATGGGGTAATGAGTGAATGACTGTATGCATGAATGAATGAATGAATAGGAAATTAATGAAAGAATGACTGAATGCATGAATAAATGATTGAATAAGAAATGAATGAATGAATAATAAATTTATAAAAGAATGAATGAATGCATGAATGAATGAAGAATTAATGAATGAATGCATGAATGAATGAAGAATTAATGAATGAATGCATGAATGAATGAAGAAGAAATGAATAGATGCATGAATGAAGAAGAAATGAATAGATGCATGAATGAATGAAGAAGAATGGAATGAATAAAGGAATGAATGAATGGAGAAATGAATGAATGATTAGGAAATAATTGGGTGGATGGAGCATTCGGAATAACGAGTCCAGTTCGCAGACGATTTTGAAGGGCGTATCATAGTAAGTCTGTGAAAGTTTTCAAGGAGATAAGGGGTCACTCAATGGCGCCATGAAAAATAGAAAAAAATAATAAATAAATAAATTATTAATTATAAGTTAAAAAATGAATAAATAAATAATAAAAACAATGGAAAATGTTTAAAATGATTAAATCTTTTTTAAAGCGCCGAGGCAAGCAACTGAAGAGCTATAAAGACGCGTCGTTTGAGGTTGAGAGGGGTCAAGTGGTTTGTCTCAGGCTGCTCACGTGATGCTGCTGATGTCTCTATTACTTCCACGGGCGTTCATTGGGCCTGGAAACGGGAAGCAAGTCTCGTGGGGGTTATTGGAAGTTATGGTTGTTGCAGAAGTAACAACAGGTGTGATGGTCAGTGATTAGTGGTAAATGACAGGCGTCAATAAGAGCAACAACGCTAGCGACAGCTTCAATAACAACATCAGCAGCGTTGAAGATAACAATGTTAACAACAAGGTTAATAACAAAAACAAAAAATTAGAAAAAACTAAATCAAAACTAACAAAATGAAATCAAAACTAAAACACACCTATGAGACACTCACATACATAGAAACAATCAGGTGGTAGTGATGATGATGATGATGATGATGATGATGATGATGATGATGATGATGATGATGATGATGATGATGATGATGATGATGATGATGATGATGATGATGATGATGATGATGATGATGATGATGATGATGATGATGATGATGATGATGATGATGATGATGATGATGATGATGATGATGATGATGATGATGATGATGATGATGATGATGATGATGATGATGATGATGATGATGATGATGATGATGATGATGATGATGATGATGATGATGATGATGATGATGATGATGATGATGATGATGATGATGATGATGATGATGATGATGATGATGATGATGATGATGATGATGATGATGATGATGATGATGATGATGATGATGATGATGATGATGATGATGATGATGATGATGATGATGATGATGATGATGATGATGATGATGATGATGATGATGATGATGATGATGATGATGATGATGATGATGATGATGATGATGATGATGATGATGATGATGATGATGATGATGATGATGATGATGATGATGATGATGATGATGATGATGATGATGATGATGATGATGATGATGATGATGATGATGATGATGATGATGATGATGATGATGATGATGATGATGATGATGATGATGATGATGATGATGATGATGATGATGATGATGATGATGATGATGATGATGATGATGATGATGATGATGATGATGATGATGATGATGATGATGATGATGATGATGATGATGATGATGATGATGATGATGATGATGATGATGATGATGATGATGATGATGATGATGATGATGATGATGATGATGATGATGATGATGATGATGATGATGATGATGATGATGATGATGATGATGATGATGATGATGATGATGATGATGATGATGATGATGATGATGATGATGATGATGATGATGATGATGATGATGATGATGATGATGATGATGATGATGATGATGATGATGATGATGATGATGATGATGATGATGATGATGATGATGATGATGATGATGATGATGATGATGATGATGATGATGATGATGATGATGATGATGATGATGATGATGATGATGATGATGATGATGATGATGATGATGATGATGATGATGATGATGATGATGATGATGATGATGATGATGATGATGATGATGATGATGATGATGATGATGATGATGATGATGATGATGATGATGATGATGATGATGATGATGATGATGATGATGATGATGATGATGATGATGATGATGATGATGATGATGATGATGATGATGATGATGATGATGATGATGATGATGATGATGATGATGATGATGATGATGATGATGATGATGATGATGATGATGATGATGATGATGATGATGATGATGATGATGATGATGATGATGATGATGATGATGATGATGATGATGATGATGATGATGATGATGATGATGATGATGATGATGATGATGATGATGATGATGATGATGATGATGATGATGATGATGATGATGATGATGATGATGATGATGATGATGATGATGATGATGATGATGATGATGATGATGATGATGATGATGATGATGATGATGATGATGATGATGATGATGATGATGATGATGATGATGATGATGATGATGATGATGATGATGATGATGATGATGATGATGATGATGATGATGATGATGATGATGATGATGATGATGATGATGATGATGATGATGATGATGATGATGATGATGATGATGATGATGATGATGATGATGATGATGATGATGATGATGATGATGATGATGATGATGATGATGATGATGATGATGATGATGATGATGATGATGATGATGATGATGATAATGATTATGATGATGATGATGATGAAGAGATGGAGGTGGTTTGGAGGGCAATGATAGGGGATGTTAAGAGGCAAGCTATTGATTGCTGTGGTGGGCGGAAAAGCAATAAAGGTGGCAATACGCGTCATCGAGATGACGCTAATGCATGCGTTACGATGCGTTGATGCTTTTACGATCTCTCGGCCCATTGTTGCTTTCCAAAGACGCTAAACATTACGTTTAAAAAGATTAAATCGACCATTTCTTTTTACAACATTTTTTAATTATTTTATATTTTCTTTTTCAAATATTTTCTTCACTCTGGAACATAAAATTCAAAAGAAAGTTTATTAACTCTATGTATATTTAAAAAATATTTTTCGCTTCTTCGTTTTCAATGATTTTCGTTTTTTTTTTAAACTTTTTTCTTCGACTGTAGAAGTTTCAGTGTTTCTATCACGTTTGAGATTTTTTTTCAATAATTTTTAATAATTATTATAATTATTTCAAATATTATTTGTTGAAATAATATAATTATTTGAAATTTTTTTGTTACCATGACTACTACTATTATTATCTTTCAGGTCACACCACGGCACTAATACAAAGTTTCGACACATCAAAACGCCTTTACAGAGAAAAGGTAAAGGAGGGGGAGGGGGGTGGGGTTTGATTGGGCGAATGGGGGATGGGTGGGTTTGATTGGGCAAATGTGGGTTGGGTGGGGTTGATTGGGCGAATGGGGGATGGGTGGGTTTGATGGGGTGAAGGGAGGGTTAAGTGGGTTTGATGGGGTGAAGGGAGGGTTAAGTGGGTTTGATGGGGTGAAGGGAGGGTTAAGTGGGTTTGATGGGGTGAAGTAAAAGGAAAGTGGGTTTGATGGGTTGAAGGTGGAAAAAAAAAGAGAAAATATTTTAAAGAAATAAGAAGTTTTTCAAGGGAAAAATGAAGAGTGAGTTAGAAATGAGCAGATATGATTGTGATAAAAGAAGGCAGCTAAAACTAATGAAATTTCGAAAGTGGATGAGTTTTGAAAAAATCTGGAAAGTGGGTTAGTGTGGAATGGTCAGATACAAAAAAGGTCAGATACATAAAAGGTCAACTACAAAAGAGGTCAGATACAATAGAGGTTAGATACAAAAGAGGTCAGTTACAAAAGAGGTCAGATACAAAGGAGGTCAACTACAAAAGAGATCGGATACAAAAGAGGTCAAATACAAAAGAGGTCAGCTACAAAATAGGTCAACTACAAAATAGGTCAGATACAAAAGAGGTCAGCTACAGAGTGAAAAGATACAGAGTGGGTAAATACAAATGATACAATAATATTATTTGAGTATATCTAATTTTATTGCAATATTTAAATTATTCATGCATTAGTTATATTTTCTTAACTCTATTGAAACTATCAATTTTAATACAATTTTTATTTTTTTAATTTCAAAAATCCCTCGATTTTTTCAAATGTTTTCGAGTCATGCGAATTCTCTTCAAAAGCGATCCATCAGACGAATGGAATTGTGGGGGGAAGGGTAGTGGGTGAGAGTGGGGGGGGGGAAGGGTAGTGGGTGAGAGTGGGGGAGGGATGGTGGGGGGAGGGGTAGTGGGTGGGAGTAGTGGGGGGGGAGTAGTGGATGGGGTAGGGGGGATGTGGGGTCTTTGATGATGAAATAATTGCCGATTCGTTGACACGGTTGAATGCTTTTTTTTCAAAATTTTTAAAATAACGAAGTTTTGAAAAAAGATAATTTGAAAGTTTTGTAATAAAAAAAAAGGAAATGAGATTTTGAATAAAAGATGCAAAATAGAATTTTGAATTGAAAATTGGATACAGAATTTCGAATTAAAAAAAAGGAAAAAAATAATTTTGAAAAGAAAAGAAAAATTCGAGGAAAAACTGGAAGTAGAGAATATTGAAAAAAAAATTTGGGAAACAGACTTTGGCGAAAAAAGACTTTTGAAAAAAACAAAAAGACTGAGGAAGAGTTTTTCGAAAAACGAATTCAAGGAAAGCTAATCACAAAAGTTTAATTAAAAGATTAAATATTAAATAAAGGAATTTTCTGAGAAAACCAAGTATATTTCGAAAAAGAAAAAAAAGAAAACGTGAATCGTTTCATGTTTTGAAATAAAATTATTTTGAAATTTTAAAAAATTGATAAAAATTGATTACAAAACATAAATTATGTGGGTTATGATTATTAGAAACATCGAAAAAGTTGAGGAAATAACTAGAATTAAATTCTTTTTTTATTTTTTATTTTTTTTTGTTTCATAATATGTTTTTTTATTTTGTTTTGTTTCATAATATGTTTCTTTGTTTTGTTTTGTTTCACAATATGTTTCTTTATTTTATTTTGTTTCATAATATGTTTCTTTGTTTTGTTTTGTTTCACAATATGTTTCTTTATTTTATTTTGTTTTATATTATATTGTTTGATAACTGTCTATAGAAGAGCCGATTGAGTGGGGGAATACAAATTAGGAGGGGCAATTGACTGAATCAACAACATAAAGCTCTTCTTCTTCATCTACTTCCTATTATTATTATTATTATTATTATTATTATTATTATTATTATTATTATTATTATTATTATTATTATTATTATTATTATTATTATTATTATTATTATTATTATTATTATTATTATTATTATTATTATTATTATTATTATTATTATTATTATTATTATTATTATTATTATTATTATTATTATTATTATTATTATTATTATTATTATTATTATTATTATTATTATTATTATTACTTTTTTTATTAT
>OX387247.1:11817448-11844948 GCA_947562095.1 Branchellion lobata
TTTCATCACCACACCCCTTACACAAACATTTTCTCCTTTCACCACACAAACGTTCAGCTAGTTATACCTGCCGCTGAAGGAAATAACAATAAAAAACAATAAAACAACAAAACAACAAAACAACAATAGGAAAAACAAAAAAAAATTACAAAAACAACAAAAACAACAAAACAACAGAAAACAAAACAACAAAAACACCCCTACACACAACCACCCTCACAACAACAACAAAAACAACCCTACACACAACCACCCTCACAACAACAACAAAAACACCCCCACACACAACCACCCTCACAACAACAACAAATACACCCCTACACACAACCACCCTCACAACAACAACAAATACACCCCCACACACAACCACCCTCACAACAACAACAAATACACCCCCACACACAACCACCCTCACAACAACAACAAATACACCCCCACACACAACCACCCTCACAACAACAACAAATACACCCCCACACACAACCACCCTCACAACAACAACAAATACACCCCCACACACAACCACCCTCACAACAACAACAACCTCAAACCCCACCAGGCGACTTTGTGATACGGGAGGGGACCCTGGGAACGAAAATGTTCTTCATACAGGAAGGCATTGTTGACATCGTCACCAAGGATGCCAACGTCGCTACCTCCCTCTCCGATGGCTCCTACTTCGGCGGTGTGTGATGTGCTCTTGGTGTTGTTTATTTTTTCAATGTTTGTTTTTTAGTTTTTTTGTTTATTTTTTGTTTTTTGTTTTTGTTTTTTGGTTTTTGTTTTTTTGTCGCTGCGTTTGTTGTTGTTGCTGTTTTTGGTGTTGTTGTTTCTGTTTTTGGTGTTGTTGTTGTTGTTTTTGTTGTTGTTGCTGTTTTTGTTGTTGTGGTTGTTGCTGCTTTTTTGTTGCTATGTTGTTGCTGTATTTCAATTAATTGAAATGTATTCTAGTTGCATTGTTAAAATTTATTGTGTTTTGATTGCGACTGGGCATAAAACGTACCTTTGTTTCTTCCTTCTACTAGTATTAGTTGGGGTTGGATCACCAGCATTAACAGCAAGAAGTTAGTTCCCTACTAGTTGGGATCACGGGGATCCGTTAGAGGTGCATTCACGTCAGAGACTCAGAAGACGACAAAAAGAGCTCCAAGCCTGTTTCGAAAACAGATACTGGTCTCAAACCACAACGTGAACATAACAATACGCAAGTGTTTGATATCATGAAAATACTAAGAACGCCTCAGTGGTTGAAAAACTGTTCGATACGACAGGCTGGTCTGGTGGGAGGGAGTTACAGATGGGTGTGGTGCATGCGTCTGCCTCATGAACATTACTTATTTTTAATACTTAATACACCCTGGTGGCTGCAATGGTAACAAATGGCCTTTACCACCCATGCCTCACCGCAAAGCTTACTACCTGCCGTGCCTCCAGTGTTCATGAGTTCCAGCGCAATATCTCATTTCTTCTTCTTTTCATTTACCAGTCTAATGAACCTCTATAATTCAATCATTTCGTTGTTTTATTTTCATCAACTTCTTTCTTCCGTCATCAGCATATTTTTCAACTTGAATTTTTAATGTTTTTTCGTTTTTCATAATTTTTTTCATTGTTACCATCAGCATTCCCACAACCTTTACCGCCATCACTACCCTTACTACAATCATCACCACTCTTCCACCTCTACCATCCATCCCCACCACTACCGCCATAAACACTATAACCAATCAGCCTTTTTCCAGTACAAACCACCAACAACCAGCTATCCCCATCAAACCTTTTCAATGGAAACCACTGCCACTCATCATTTTAATTTTTACATCGACAACATCCACCACTCATCATGATCTCAATTCCTCCTACATCCACCATTCAACTATTCCTTCCTTCCTTCCAACAACAACACTCACTCTTTATCATCCTCCAACCACTACCCCCATCACCCCAACCACCACCACCACAACCACCACCACCACCACCACCACCACCACCACCACCACCACCACCACCACCACCACTACCACCACCACCACCACCACCACCACCACCACCACCAACACCACCACCACCACCACCACCACCACCACCACCACCACTCATCATTTTCAGCTTCAAAGGCATTACAGCCACGTAGTTCATCCCTCCAGTTGCAAGAGCACACACACACACACACACACACCTCACGTCTGCATCCATTCCCTCACCGATCCATCAAACAACCCCCTTCCTTTTCTTTCTTTTCCACTTTTTTCAATTTTCTTTTCCAGCTTATAACTCCGTCGATTGTTTTTAAAATGGCGTCTTAAAAAATTTAAATCAATATTTTTTTTCGACTCTTTTTTTTATTCATTTATTTTTTTTTCTTTTGTGTTTTTTCCGTATTCTTTTTATATTTCTTTTTGTTTTTTTTTTCCAACCAATTCCCATCTTCCCACCTCCTTTCTCACATACGCACCGAGAGTACATCCAATTTCATTTACTGAAATTCTTTTGAATCATTCGCAGTCTAAATTAACCTCCAAAACTCCTCCTCCACTTTCTTCCATCCTTCTTCCCATCTTTCATTTCAATTCTTCCTTCAAACTTCTTCTATTTGAAACACTTGCTTTCTTCCACCCCAACCTCCCTTCCCTCTACAAAACCATTGATTTCAACCCTTATTCTAGTTTACTCTCTTTCCATACCTTCCTTTTTTCCACATCCTTTACTGCCTCCCAACCTCAACCCTTACTTCGACCTTCACACCTTCTTCTTATTTCACGACCGCTTCACCTTTTCCCGTCTTTTCAACAATCTCCACCCTTCTTTTTCAGGCTTTTTCCAACGATTCTTTAATTTTTTCTTCATTTAAATTTTTTTTTCATCTCAAACTTCCACTCTGCATCCACCAAAACCACCACAACTTCATCCCTAGCAACTCAGCTTTGTTTATTCCAACCATTCCGTCTCAAATACTCCACTCCAACCGCCCAAGCTCACTCTTCTCCACACCAACCTCCACCTTTTTTTTCCAATCATTCGCAACCTTCCTCTTGAAATTTCCTCTCATTAATCACCCACACACCTTCTCTACTCCAACTCCTTCCACCAAAACCTCTTTCGATCAATCACCCTTACCTCTCTCACTCCACTTTCACTCTTTCATTCCAATCCCCCATTCCACACCCTATCCCTTCCCCTCCAACCACTCAGAGATCTGTTTGTTGACCAACGCCAAAAGAGTAGCCAGCGTGAGAGCTGAGACCTACTGCAACCTTTTCTCGTTGTCAGTGGAGCATTTCAACTCGGTGTTGGAACACTACCCCGTCATGAGGAGAACCATGGAAAGTGTGGCTGCTGAGAGGTCGTTGGTGTTGGAATGGTTGTTGCTGTTGGTGGTGTTGGAGTTGTTGTTGTTGGTGTTGGAATGGTTGTTGTGATTGGTGTTGGTGGTGTTGAAGTTGTTGTTGTTGGTATCGTTGTTGTCGTTTTTTGGGGTTGTTAGTTGTGTTGTTGTTAGAGTTGTTGTTGGTGGTGTAGTTGGGGCTGTTGGTGATGTTGTGTTCGGTTGTTGGAGCCACTGGTGTTTTAATGTTGTTGTTGGAGGTTTGTTGTTGGGGGTTTTGTTGTTGAGGTTGTTGCTTTCAGGGGTTTTGTAGTTTAGATTTTGGATCATCGATAGATTGAGGTTGTGCGGGATTAAGTTGTCATTGTTGTGGTGTTGTGGTTAGTGTGGGTTATTGGATTGTGGAGTTAGATTGGAGTAAAGATAATTTTTTAAGTAATTGTGGAGTTGTTTCAGGGTGTTCATAAAGGTTTGAAAATGTGGTGAGGTTGTTGTTGTGTTGTGCTTACCATTGTGCCTGGTGTTCTGTTGCGAAGTTGTGGTGGGTGTTGTGGGTCTTGTCAAAGTTGGAGTCGTTGTTGTAATAAAGGATTTTGTTGGGGAACTGTTTATGTGGTTTGTTGTTGTAATGCACAAAAGGTTAAGTTACTAAAGGTTGTTCATGGGATGTGTTAATAAGCTTAGTAGCGGAATGTTGCCAACATAGCTTCTTGTGAGACATTTCAACAAAGATGATTTACAAAAAACAGGTTGTAAAAAGTTTCAACAAGTTTGATGTAGTTTCAAAGAGCTGTTGTAGAATTGGTAACGAGTTGTTGGAAGTAAAAAATGTGATTTTGTGGGAAAAATGCTTTTGTGGAAAAAATATTGTTGTAAAAATCAAGGTTTTTGTTGTGAAAAAGTGTTGATGTTGTGAAATAATGTTGATGTAAAAAAATTGTTGATGTTGTGAAAATGTTTTTTTTTGAAAAGGAATGGTTTGTAGTGATGTTTCGAGGAGTCAGTGGTGGTTTAATGGCAGTCGTTGAGAGTCTGTACAGCATCTTGTTGCGTGTAATATGATGTAGAGAGGAAGGGTGGATGGTGATGGTTGCTTTTGTGAGGATGGTTGGGAGGGAGAGAGAAAAACCTGTGTTTGTGGAATGATTGGTAGGTTGGTGGGTAACTGGGTGGGTGGGAGGGTTGGTGGGTGGATGGGTTGGTGGGTGGATGGGTTGGTGGGTGGATGGGTGGATGAGTAGATGGGTGGATGGGTAGATGAGTGGGTGGATAGGTGGGTAGGTAAAATAGATTTGAAAATTCAAAGTTGGAATTTGAAAAATATGATGGTGAAGTGATGGTTAAGAGGGAAGCGTTTGAAGTTTGGAAGAAAAGAGACACGGTGTTTGAAAAATCACAGTTTAAGATTACAACATGAAAGGTTTACTACTGGCTGGTGGTTTGAAAATAGTGAATGTACTTGGAGGATTCTTGAAGAGTTCAAGAAAGGGTGGGCGTATCTGAAGATGATGGTTGGAAGAGGAGAGTGTGCCTGTGGAATGATGGGTGGAAAAACAAGAATTTGGCTTGTAGGATGAAGGTTGGAAGAAGGTGTGTTTGCAGAATGTTGGTATGACGGTTTGAAACTCATAAATGACTCTTTCTGGCGCCACAGACTGAACAAGATAGGCAAGAACCCCAGCATGGTGAGCACAAGGAAGAACTTCAAAGATGACATCATCACCGTCAACGAACTCATCAAACAAACCACCCCCCAGGAAAGGTACGTGTCGTAGGAGTGGATGGATGGATGGATGAGTGGATTGTCGGATGGATGAAGAGGTGGATTGATGGTTGAATAGATGGATATGTGAATTGATGGTTGAGTAGATGGATATGTGAATTGATGGTTGAGTAGATGGATATGTGAATTGATGGTTGAGTAGATGGATATGTGGATTGATGATTAAATAATTAGATAAATGGTTGGGTAAATGGATAAATTGAAAATTGGATGGATGAATGGAAAGATGGATGGATGGATGGATAGCCAGATGAATGGTTAATAGTTTGATGGATGGATGGTTATCAGCTGGGTAAATAGATTTGTAGATGATTGAATGAATGTATGGACTCATGAATGGATGAAAGAACAAAAGAACAAATTGATAAAGCCATAAATGGATGGATGGATGGACGAACTTCAGCATGGAAGAAAGAGACGGAGGGATGAGAAGATAAATGAATTAATGGATGAGAAAAATGAGGAAAAATGAGGCTTGAGGAGTAAAGGCGGACCTTTTGAAGGCAAAAGTGGGCTGTTTAAGAGATTAGCAAAGCTTTCAGTGGTGACGTGGTGTGAATAGAAGTAGTGATGGGCGGAAAATTTATTTTCATATAGACTCACTTTTCGGCCAAGCATTGTGAGTGATACCATAATATTCAGAAACTAATTATCTTGGCGCGGTGGAAAATTCAATTTTTGAATTTTTTTACTTTTAATTTTTATAATTTTATCTTTGTTCCTTGAAATTCCAAAGTTATTTCCCAAGTGTTTGTGTGTCTTTGTGTTTATGTGTCTTTGGGTTTATGTGTCTTTGTGTTTATGTGTTTTTGTGTTTATGTGTCTTTGTGTTTATGTGTCTTTGTGTTTATGTGTCTTTGTGTTTGTGTCTTTGTGTTTATGTTTCTTTGTGTTTGTGTCTTTGTGTTTATGTGTCTTTGTGTTTATGTGTCTTTGTGTTTATGTGTCTTTGTGTTTATGTGTCTTTGTGTTTATGTGTTTTTGTGTTTATGTGTCTTTGTGTTTATGTGTTTTTGTGTTTATGTGTCTTTGTGTTTGTATTTGTGTCTTCATGTCTGTGAGTTTTTGCGTTTGTGTGTCTTTGTATGTCTGCGAGTCTGTGTTTCGTTGATGATCACGCCTCAAAACTAAAACTCCAAAAACATACACTGAATGTTTGAAAAAGATGTTTGATAATAAAAATAAAAACAAACGAAAAAAAATAAACAAAAAACTAGAATATAAAAGAATTAAAAAAATATTTGAAAACCAGTTAGTTATTCTAAAAGTTTTCTAGCGTCTCCAGAGATGCATGCCTTCCATGCCACAGCCACCTGGTGCATAAGCCACCACACGGGGAAATTGTTACAACAGGCAGTAGACTCCTCATGCTCTATGAAGGACTCAACGTTGATTTGGCTATTTTATTTTTTATTTTTATATTGTTGTTTTTATGATTTTTATCATGATTATTCTTTTTGGTATTATTATTATTATTATTATTGTTAGTAGTAGTAGTAGTAAGAATAGTGGTAGAAGTAGTAGTAGTAGTAGTAGTAGTAGTAGTAGTAGTAGTAGTAGTAGTAGTAGTAGTAGTAGTAGTAGTAGTAGTAGTAGTAGTAGTAGTAGTAGTAGTAGTAGTAGTAGTAGTAGTAGTAGTAGTAGTAGTAGTAGTAGTAGTAGTAGTAGTAGTAGTAGTAGTAGTAGTAGTAGTAGTAGTAGTAGTAGTAGTAGTAGTAGTAGTAGTAGTAGTAGTAGTAGTAGTAGTAGTAGTAGTAGTAGTAGTAGTAGTAGTAGTAGTAGTAGTAGTAGTAGTAGTAGTAGTAGTAGTAGTAGTAGTAGTAGTAGTAGTAGTAGTAGTAGTAGTAGTAGTAGTAGTAGTAGTAGCAGCAGCAGTAGTAGTAGTAGTAGTAGTAGGAGTAGTAGTAGTAGTAGTAGTAGTAGTAGTAGTAGTAGTAGTAGTAGTAGTAGTAGTAGTAGTAGTAGTAGTAGTAGTAGTAGTAGTAGTAGTAGTAGTAGTAGTAGTAGTAGTAGTAGTAGTAGTAGTAGTAGTAGTAGTAGTAGTAGTAGTAGTAGTAGTAGTAGTAGTAGTAGTAGTAGTAGTAGTAGTAGTAGTAGTAGTAGTAGTAGTAGTAGTAGTAGTAGTAGTAGTAGTAGTAGTAGTAGTAGTAGTAGTAGTAGTAGTAGTAGTATTAGTAGTAGTAGTAGTAGTAGTAGTAGTAGTAGTAGTAGTAGTAGTAGTAGTAGTAGTAGTAGTAGTAGTAGTAGTAGTAGTAGTAGTAGTAGTAGTAGTAGTAGTAGTAGTAGTAGTATTGTTGTTACTTATTTTAATCATAAATATATTTGTGTGTGTGCATGTGTTAAGTCTACTTAACAAAGTTTTTAAACTCCCACGACATTGCACTACACAACTCTCCTGATCAAATTACCACAAAGCCATGCGAAATATACACTCCTTCACTATATTCATTTAGGCTTTTCAGATGAACCTCGACCCTCCGTGCGATGTGCCAAGAATGCTTGAGCAACGGACAAAACTCTTTCACAAAATCGAATTCTTGCTCCCAGCTTAATGGAACTTCCAAGACTTTTCAGTCTGTGTCTATCCTCACTCCGTCGGAACCATCATCCCTAACGTGTTGTTATTCTTTGTCTTTATTTTTGTTTATTTTTCACACATGTTCTTTTATGTTATTAGTATGATCATTATTTGTTTTTTTTGTTTTTTTTATTTAATTTTTATTTTTTGTTTCGTAATTTTTGCAGTTCTTTTTTTCTCACTCATTCAATATTTTTCAACACAACTTATTCAAATGTCAGAAACCAGCGTGACTTTCAACTTATGAGCACTGAGTGCTTTCGGAACCTTTAGGGGTCAACGCCACTTGAACGACACCTCAAACAAACAACAGAACCTTACATTACATTATATCCAGTATCCATGGCAACCACAACAAAAACACAATTGTATTACGTTGTATGCGTCACGTGGTGGTGGGGTATTGGTGCTGAAACATTGGTATGACAAAGGACCCTTTGCGCAATGATACGCATGATCACCCATCCAAGCCACAACCCCACACTCCACTTGTCAATGATGATTTATTGACTTCAAGGACTTTATTAAGGAATGAATGAATGAGTTCACAATTTTTATAGCGCGCCGTTTGCAAACCAGGTTACTTTAGAGAGTCTTAGGATCAATCAAACATTAGGTTAGAGAAGGGCTTTGGTAAAAGTAAGCTTTCAGTAGTTTTTGGGGAGTTTTCAGTAGTTTTGGGGGAGTTTTTATCAGTTTTTGGTGAGCTCTCGCCGAAGAGTTTTGGAAAACTGGATATCCCGTTGTACCTTTATATAACATTTAATTAAATTTGGTTAATTAAGTTTAGATTCTTATTGCTTCTCCAGATTTTTCAAATAAATGCATATTGGTATATTTTATAATAACAGCATAATTCCTTAATACGTTTTTACTGGTTCTTCCCAAGCCACCGTTTTTACCACACCCCCCATTCCTATCCTCCACCACACCTCTCATCCCTATCTTCCACCACACCTCCTACTCGTGTCCTCCACCACACTTTCCATCCCTATCCTCCCCACACCTCCTATCCCTATCTTCCACCACACCCCCCATTCCTATCCTCCACCACACCTCTCATCCCTATCTTCCACCACACCTCCTATCCCTATCCTCCACCACACCTCCCATCCCTATCCTCCACCACACCTCCTACTCCTATCCTCCACCACACCTCCTACTCGTATCCTCCACCACACCTCCCATCCCTATCCTCCACCACACCTCCTACTCGTATCCTCCACCACACCTCCCATCCCTATCCTCCACCACACCTCCTACTCGTATCCTCCACCACACCTTCCATCCCTACCCTCCCCACACCTTTCTTACTTCCATGTTTCTGCTTTAAAAACTTCAAAAGCCTTTTGTGAGAGGAGTTCGTGATGTGAAAGTGGAATATGCCTTGAAGATCGTGGAATAAAAAAATGAAAAAAAATATTTTTTAATTATTAAATAATTTTAATAATATATTTTTTGTACAATAATGATTATATTAAATAATAATTGAATACTGAAAAGACAAATAAAGCATCCATTACAATCACCTTATGTGGATTTGCTTAGTTTTTGGAATGATTTTTTAATAAAAAATTCTACTTCAAGGCTCAGAGATCAACTTATAACGACTTCAAACTCAAAATCTGCATATTTTTTCACTAAAAAAGTTTTCATATTTCAAAATAATGAAAAATTCGATAAATTATTTTTATATATTTTTTATTTTTTGAATTAATTTTTGTACGACTTTTTTTAAGTTTTTATTTTACTAAAACTGTCGATTTGTTTCGGAATCTATAGATGATGTTGATTTCAAGGAGTTACTGAAAATGTGTTTCAAGGTTTTTCAAACGTTTTCAAAAAAAATTCAAAAAAACTTAGATAAAAAAGAAAAATTGAAAAAATAAAGAAGTCCTACCTACTAAATTGATTCATAAGTTCAAATTTATATGTTTTTTTATTTTAATAATTCATAATTTATTCAAAAAAACCAAGCCTGGAAAGGTTTCAACACTCATTCACGTTCCGCCTTTCAAGACTCAGGCGGAGTCCTTCAAGGAAACAGTCTATTGAATATGTAATGATTGTTGATGACTCGTTGAAGGGTTGAAGATTTATAAAAATCAAAGAATTTTTTAAAGTCTTTATTTGTTCGTAAATTGAATGTTATTAACAGATAGTGAATTAAGAATAATAATAACAGTATTTATTATTATTATTATTATTATTTATTTATTTTTTTTTTTTTTGTTATTATTATTATTATTATTATTATTATTATTATTATTATTATTATTATTATTATTATTATTATTATTATTATTATTATTATTATTATTATTATTATTATTATTATTATTATTATTATTATTATTATTATTATTATTATTATTATTATTATTATTATTATTATTATTATTATTATTATTATTATTATTATTATTATTATTATTATTATTATTATTATTATTATTATTATTATTATTATTATTATTATTATTATTATTAAAATTTTGAAAAGTATTTCACAACTTAATGATTATTGGCAGCTCAAAGATGGTGAAGAGATTAGGTCCTATCTGATTATACTGAAGTGCATACGTGGTATGCGATGGATCCACAAATTGACGAAGCGCATAAATTTTATTTATTTAAATTTTCAAATTTTAAAATAATTTTTGATTTTTTTTAATTTTAATATTATTTTAAGATTCAATTTCATTTCAATAATAATTTATAATTTTACTTTATTTAATCCTAGTTTGATGTTTCAACTTACAATACGTGAGTGTTTTTTTATTCACGAACCACCAAAACAAAAAAACAAAACATAACAAAATATAACATGATAACAAAAGTTGGTCCTATCGTAAATTAAGAATCCTCAGACCGCCAGAATGTTTCTTAAACAAAACCTAATACTCTTTCAAAAATACCAAAAATTTTTCCACAAAGTTTCAAAATATAGACGTTTTATTAATTTTTAAAAAAAATTATTTTTTAGTTTTTTTTCAAACATTTTCCCAAAATATTTCACGAATAAATTTTTTTTGAACATAATTTGGCAAAATAATTAATTTTAACTTTCAGTTGCAGAAGTCACTCATGTTCTTCGGGAGAGGTCAGTGACTTTTACTCAGATTCACGCTTCGCTTCCAGCAACAACCAAGATGATGAAAACAGCATCAGCAACATAGACAACAACAGCAACAAGATCAACAATAACAACAACAAAATCAACACCAACAACAAAAACAACAACAACAACGGCTTCAGCGGTCGCAGAAGACGCAGGTCAAGCAAGTTGTACAGGTTGTTCACAGAGGTGATCAAGAAGCCTCTGTTATCACCACCCCATAACCACTCCCTCCCACGTCAGTCTCTCTTGCCCTCCGAACAACTGCAACATCTTCTCGACCCTCTGCAACACGAAGCTCAACAACAGCAACACCAACAATCTCAACTGCTGCAACATCGAAAACAAAAACTGCAACAATTGAACAGACTTATCCACCAACAACAAACACACAAACCGGACAAACAAAAACTCAAAATTCAGCAGCAACAGCAACAGCAGCAACAACAACAACAACAACAAAAACAACAACAACAACAGGAACCGCAACAACAACAACAACAACAGCAACAACAACAGCCCTATACATTACTCCAGAGTTCACCTTCCGCTCATGCCGAAAGGTATACGACGAACGATGAAGATAATGAAAACGCCCGTGAAAGTAATGTCACAATCCAACACACACGACAACAACAACAACCACAACAACAACCACAACAACAACAACAACCACAACAACAACTACGACCACAACAACAATCTCAGAAACAACCACAACAACTAAAACAGCCACAACAACCACAAACTGAAACTCTGTTGAAAGGTCAAACAACAAACAAACAAATCAACACCACTGACAAAAAAACAACTAACGAAGAAAAACAGAAAAGCAATATCAACAACAACAACAACAACAAACAAAATAACAATATCAGCAGTAATAAAATAAATATCAAAAACAAAAAAAACAAAAAAAATAGCACCCTTTTCAATGTCCCTTCTATTGTCATTTCACCCCACAACAGCGAAACCGGCTGAACAGACTTAAACAACACTTATAGAATTTCTCCAACTTTTATCAATGACTTCGCGAACATCTTTAGCCATAGTCCAACCAGCCGTCATTTATAAGCCGTTTTTACGCCGTTTTTCGGAGTTAATTTTGATTTTTTGAAACTAGGTTTTATGGATAGGGTTTGTTTTAACTAGTTCATTAGTGAACAATTCTGTGAAATGAAGCCGTAAAGATTTGAGATGTTAAATCGACTGTTGAAGTACATCAAAGCTTGAAAGTAAGTTAGAAGCTGGTGAGATGCTTTGAAAACGGGTGCTATGAAGTTCGAAGGAAAATGGAAATGATGGGATGAGATGGAAGATGAATAATTGTGGAAGGCTGAAAAAAAGTGCACTAATGGCTGATGGAGGTGGATGAAGTGAATGGATGAATGGATTGAATAGATGGATGGATTGAATGGATGGGGGGATTGAATGGATGGATGGATTGAATGGATGGATGGATTGAATGAATGGATGAAATGAATGGATGGATGGAAGACTTGAATGGATGGATGAATTGAATGGATGGATGGATTGAATAGTTGGATGAATTAAATGGATGGACGGACGAATTAAATAGATGGCTGGATTGGAAAGATGGATGGATTGAATGGATGGATGGATGGCTTAAATGGAGGGATGGATTGAAAAGATGAATGGATTGAATGGATGGATAGATTGAATGGATGGATAGATTGAATGGATGGATGGATTGAATGAATGGATGGATGATTTAAATGGATGGATGAATTGAATGGATGGATGCCTTTGGAAGCAGGTGGTTGTATGGTAAAAAGAAAAGTTCAATGATCATGGATGGGAATTATGAGAATGATGAAGTGGGTGGAACGGTGGTTGGGTGGAGAAAGTTGAGAGTTGTTTGATGGTGGGAGATTGAAGGTGATGGGGGGGAGGGGGGGGGGGTTCGATAAAGGGATGAGGAGACCGAAGTAGGAAGGAGAATTAATTTATATGGAAATAGTGAATTGATGAAAAAAAACTAATAAAAATAATAATTAAAAATGAAAATGATTAATTCATATAAAAGTAACCTAATGAAGAATTTAGGAATAAAAATAATTTTTAAAGTAATTTTAAAAATGAATAAAAAAACAAAAACTATAAAAAGACAAAGATAAACATGATAAAATCAATATAAAATAAACGTCACCAAGGAGGAAATGAAAAAAAGGAGACAGGGGTTGAGGTGTATGGCAGAAAAAGTGGGAGATGCGATCACACGATCGATTTTATGAATACGGGACAAAATTGGATAAAAATTGAAAAAATGAGAAAAATAGGAAAATAAAAATAAAAAAGAGAAGATGGAAAAACAATAGAAATATTAAAAAATGAAAAAAATATTTTTCAATTTAAAATTTTTCTAAAAAGAAAAAAAAAAAGAACTTAATAAAAAAATGCCACATTTCTGCCGTCCAAAGCAGCAACAAAGTCAGAAAAAAGTTAATAAAGTGAGTACGGCGCTATATAAATTTAGAATAGATTAGATGAAGAAAGAATGAATGAAGAAGAAAGAATGAAGGAAGAAAGAAGAAAGAATGAATAAGAATTAAATAAATAGAGAAGAAATGACTAAAGAAAAGATGACTGAAGGAAGGATGAATGAAGGAAGGATGGATGAGGAAGGATGGATGAAAGAAGGATGGATGAGGGATGGATGGATGAAAGAAGGATAGATGAAGGAAGGATGGATGAAGGAGGGATGAACGAAGGAGGGATGAATGAAGGAGGGATGAATGAAAGAGAGAGGAATGAAGGAAGGATGAATGAAAGAGGGATGGATGAAGGAAGGATGGATGAAGGAAAGATAAATAAAGGAGGGATGATTGAAAAAGGAAGAATGAAGAGTTATGTTGACATGATGGTCGCAATGGAAACCGTTGGTGTGGTCGTTTGAGGACATTTGTGGTTTCATTTAGGAATTTATTTAGTGAAGTTAATTGAATCGATTGCTCATCATTTTTAAATTCATGTTTCTAATTTGATAATTCATTAACGTTTGAATTCATTATATTAATAACTTTTGATTCAATAACTAATCCATCCATTCATCCATCCATCCATTCATCCATTTCTCTATCCATTCATTCATCCATTCATCTATCCACCCATTCATTCATCCATTCTTTCATCCATTCATTAATTCATCTATTCATCTATCCATTCATCCATCCATTCATCTATCCACCCATTCATTTATCCATTCTTTCATCCATTCATTAATTCATCCATTCATCTATCCATTCATCCATCCATTCATCTATGCATCCAGAGGCGTCACAAGCATGCATGATGACACAGCGTCATGTCTCACTCATAAGTCAACAAGTCATAACAAACGAGGCTGCTTTCAATCTCAATAATAATAACAATAACAATAATACTTTTTTTTAAACTTCAATGATAATAATAATATTATTATTATACTCGGTATTATTATTATTATTATTATTAAATTTTCAAAATAATAATAATAAGTATGTTTTTTAAAGCTGCAAAGCAAGCAACTGAAGCGTGATCTGTCCAGGCCGATGGCACTTTGTTAATATAACTCAATTAAGTCATTTAGAAGTAATTGTGTTTTAATTAATTAACAAATTAATCAACTAATTAATTAATTAATTAATTAATTAATTAATTAATCAATTAATTAATTAATTAATCAGATCTGATTCATTTTAATTAAAGTGAAATTTTTCACTAGGATTTCAGCGTCACTTTTTGTTACCAACATTCCACAAGTCAACAAATGCTCCGAATCAGCGCTAGAAAAAGTCTTTAATTAGGTCGTGTATTGTCTATATTCAATTATTCAACTAGGTCACTTGATTACTATTATCAAATTATTCAACTAGGTCAAATATTCCAAACACTTAGATAATTCAAATAGGTCAAATTTTCTTTACATCTAAATTATTTAAATAGGTCAGTTAATGAACATACTTCAATGCATTAATTAGGTCACCGTAGCCGCCCAGTCTGGCGTAACTTACGTTTGCTCCGATGAATTAGAAGCCGCGAATAGCAAAGAAATAATTTTAAAATCTATTTTTGAAATTCGAAAAATTCCGAATATATTTTTTTTATTTTCAATATTCTTAAACTTTTTCACAAAAATTCAAAATACTTTTAGTTATTATGGAAGTCAATGGTTGATATTTTATTTTATTTATTAAAATTAAAAAAATTATTTAAAATCTAGTGGAAAAAATTTATTAAAAATTCAAACGTAAATTTTTTTCCTTCAATTCCAAACAACACGGAAAAAAATCTTCAACAAGACACTCAATGACGCTATTTTTATTTTTTTTTCTAACCTAACATTTTTTTTTCAATTAAAAAAAAATTATTTTATTTTTTTCGAAGGTACTTTCACTCAGTATTTATTCCATCATGTGATTTTTTAAGTTTAAAAAAAGTTACCCTTTTTTGGTTCATTCATCAAACTGCAAAACAATGAGCTTCGGCGACTACCACAACGCCATCAAGGTGTCCCAAAACTCGCTGAAATGCAAAATTGGAGGCTTTGTAGGGATTGCTGAAAGTTTTATGAGCGTTGAATACTTAATTTTCAATCGAAGAAATCGAAAATAAAACACGATTCACATGACGATCAAAATATTGTACAGCAAAAAAACAGTATTTAACAAGCCAGTCGAGAAGTAAGAGAAATCACTCCAAAGCACCAATAACTAATAAAGCATAGCGGTACTCCGTAAGCCGTGGAATCTTTTCAAAAGACTTTAAAAGGTTTGAGGTTTTTTTGAATAAGCGTGCAACTTTTTATAGCGCACAGTTGCAGACTGAGTTGCCTCAGAGGCGCTAAAAAATCATACATTTTTGCATTTTTTTTGTTTTGAGTGGATTGGATGGAAACCATTGAAAGACAGTTTGATGTGTGGCAGAAAAGCTAACTGGGTTGTCCTATAACAGAATTATTCTGTCACCAATAATAATCTAATCGCATTCAATCTAGTCTTATCCAGTCTAATCTAATCCAGTCTAATCTAATCCAATCTAATCTAATCTAATCTGATCCAATCTAATCTAATCTAATCTAATCTAATCTAATCTGATTTCATCTGATCTAATCCAATCTGATTTCATCTGATCTAATCCAATCTGATTTCATCTGATCTAATCCAATCTGATTTCATCTGATCTAATCCAATCTGATTTCATCTGATCTAATCCAATCTGATTTCATCTGATCTAATCCAATCTGATTTCATCTGATCTAATCCAATCTGATTTCATCTGATCTAATCCAATCTTATTTCATCTGATCTAATCCAATCTGATTTCATCTGATCTAATCCAATCTGATTTCATCTAATCTAATCCAATCTGATTTCATCTGATCTAATCCAATCTGATTTCATCTGATCTAATCCAATCTGATTTCATCTGATCTAATCCAATCTGCTTTCATCTGATCTAATCCAATCTGATTTCATCTGATCCAATCCAATCTGATTTCATCTGATCCAATCCAATCTGATTTCATCTGATCTAATCCAATCTGATTTCATCTAATCTAATCCAATCTGAATTCATCCGATCTAATCCAATCTGATTTCATCTGATCTAATCCAATCTGATTTCATCTGATCTAATCCAATCTGATTTCATCTGATCTAATCCAATCTGATTTCATCTGATCCAATCCAATCTGATTTCATCTGATCTAATCCAATCTGATCTAATCTAATCCAATCTGATTTCATCTGATCCAATCCAATCTGATTTCATCTGATCTAACTTTAAAAGTTGAAATCTGTTTAATTTTTTTTTTAAATTGAGTGAGCGCAAAGTTGAACTCCAAATTAGAAGGTGGGAAATGAGTTGATTAAGTTATATATTATATATTATTAATAATCTATAAATATTATATCACTATCAATTTATGTATATTTATATTATTATCAATTTATATATATTATATTACTATCAATTTATATATATTATATTACTATCATTTTATATATATTATATTACTATCAATTTATATATTATAGTATTATCTATTTATATATCTTATATTATTATCAATTTTTATTTTTTATTTTACTATCAATTTATATATATTATATTACTATCAATTTATATATTATAGTATTATTTATTTATATATCTTATATTATTATCAATTTTTATTTTTTATTTTACTATCAATTTATATATATTATATTACTATCAATTTAAATATATTATATTACTATCAATTTATATATATTATATTACTATCAATTTATATATTATATTATTATCTATTTATACATTTTATCGAAAGTATCATTCAATGATACATCCATTTATTTAGCGCGGTTTTTTGGAATTTCGGACGTTTTATCTAGCTTTGAAAATCCCTTGAACGTCTCATTAAATTTCTTTTGCGAAATTATCTGTAAAGACTTTTGAATTTTTTTAAAATTATTTATTTTAATAATTATTAAAAAATGATTTTACATTTTCACATTTTTTGAATTATTAATGAAAAAATTAAAAATTGAAAAAATTGTTCGAATTGTTAGATTTTTCATGCTTTTGAATTTAATTTTGGCGAATTAGACGTTTGAATTTGATTTCTAGGTAAAAAAAAACTTTAAAATTTGTGAAATAGCTGGAAAAGTGTTGAAATTATTAAAAGTTTATTTAAAACTCTCTCAAAAGTTTGTTTAAAAATATTTTTTTTCTTTTCAGACAATAAAATGCTATTTGAAATACAATACAATACAATACAAAAACGAATATTATTATAGTGGCATCAACCCCATAGAGTTTCGAGGCCACTTTTTGAAATCTTTTTGAAAACATTTAAATCATTAAAAACTGATTTTAATTATAAAAACTCATTTTTATAATTATAAAAACTCATTTTTATAATTATAAAAACTCATTTTTATAATTATAAAAACTCATTTTATAATTATAAAAAACTCTTTTTTTAATTATTTCTTTGGAAGAATAATTTCATACAAGTTATTCTGCTTCAAAGCAGCAGCCACTCTGCTTTCCATTGAACACACACGGGAGGAGCCTTGAGACATCGATGGCGTCCTGCCATCATCTCCACATCGATCCGAAATGACCGAATTAATTCATCATTCATCGTTTTAATTCAATTAAATTTCAATTTATTATTATATTTTAATTAAATTTTAATTTATTATTTTATTTTAATTATTTTTTTATTTATTATTTCATTAAAAATAAATTGAAACTTTGGGATTTGATTAAAATTGAGTGTATAAATACAATTTATTAAAAATCAAATCGACAATGGAAAGACCCTTTCAGATCAATTAACTGATAAAAAATGATAAATCAAATTAAAAGGGTAAGATTAATAATAATAATAATAATAATAATAATAATAATAATAATAATAATAATAATAATAATAATAATAATAATAATAATAATAATAATAATAATAATAATAATAATAATAATAATAATAATAATAATAATAATAATAATAATAATAATAATAATAATAATAATAATAATAATAATAATAATAATAATAATAATAATAATAATAATAATAATAATAATAATAATAATAATAATAATAATAAATCAAAGTTGTGGGCGCCAATAGAGGACCCGACTTTTTATGACTAACTGAACAAAACAAATGGAACGAAAAAATTTAATAAAAACAAAAAAAATTTAATAAAAACAAAAAAAATTTAATAAAAATAAAATAAAAAAGAATAATAATAATAATTTAAAAAATAAAATGAAAGAATAATGATCAAAGCAGAGAAATGAAAATAATAATAATGATTGAAAAAATCGAATAAACGCGCAAGATTGAATAAGTAATGCAGAAAGCTACAGAGATGGTTTTCAGATGGTTTTTAACGAAGTGGTCGAGGCCGTATTATGCTACTTTCGAAAGTGTGATGGTGGTAGACCTTAATGGTGAGAAGGATGTTCAATGAGAAGGTAGTGGTGGTGGTGTGGCGATGGTGGTGTGATGATGGTGGTGTGATGATGGTGGTGTGATGATGGTGGTGTGATGATGGTGGTGTGATGATGGTGGTGTAATGATGGTGGTGTGATGATGGTGGTGTGATGATGGTGGTGTGATGATGGTGGTGTGATGATGGTGGTGTGATGATGGTGGTGTGATGATGGTGGTGTGATGATACAGTGATGATGTGGGGATGATGTGGTAGTTAGGAGAGATGTGTTAGCTTAGATGAATAGTGATGGAGAATAGGATTGCTGGTGATAAGCTAGAGTTGTAAGTCCCACAGCGTTTCATTGCTATCAGTTCGTCATCACCCCTATGGTGACCCGCCTCTTATCAAGAAGCACCTCGTGATAGTGGAAAATGTTCTATCAGAATCTGCAGTGGAAAGATATGAGTGAGCTCACTTGAAACTGAAAAATTAATTTCAACTTAAATTCTAAGTCAGAAAAATAAATTTGAAAGGAATTATTGAATACACTCTAGTATCGTAAGAGTAATAAAACTACTTATTATTAGTATGCTTTTATTTTATTTTTTCATTTTTTCATTTTTTTAAATTGGATTTTTTGATATTTTTATTTTTATAACACCCACCTGTCGTAGGGTTTCTTCATCGTCAGCCTCACACCACTTCACTACCTGGTGTCCCTTGGATATGGATACCTCAACTTTGTTGTTGTGGTTGTGTTCGTTATGGTTGTTATTATTATTGTTGTTGTGATTGTTATTATTATTGTTGTTGTGGTGGTTGTTGTTGTTGTTGTTGTTGTTGTTGCTTTTTGAGAGGGCATCAGTGAAGACGTTGTTACCGCTACCACCGTTCCCACTACTGCCACCACCGCCACCATTACTGCTACCACCACTACCACCACTACTACCACTACCACCACTACCACCATTACCACCACTACCACCACTACTACCACTACCACCACTACCACCACTGCCACCACTACCACCACTACCACCACTACCACCATTACCACCACTACCACCACTACCACCACTACCACCATTACCACCACTACCACCACTACCACCACTACCACCACTATTACCACTACCACCACTCTTGGAAGGGAAAGAAGGGGATGAGTGATGCGTAGAGGTGCTCTGCTTGATCTCCTTCTGGTTGTCCAGGCAGTTGCGCTTGAGGAAGGCCACCAGCTTGTTCTTGGACATCACGGTCACTGGGTCGATGCGGTGGTGGTTGATGAGGCTCACCAGATCCTCCATGTAGTGCTTCCTGTTGTGTAACCACATGCTTCACCTTTCCTCTCTACCTCACACACACTATGATTCAACACAAAACGCGCTATACAAATTAAACGCGAAATAGTTAATTATGTTCAGATTGCACAGCGCTACAAAAATTGAATACAACGAGGCGATATAAAATCGAAAAATCGAAACGAGGCATAAAGACTTGGTGCTTGGAGAGCTGATGTATCGGCTGGAGAATCGATTAAATCGAATGCAAGGCTGTCTTGCAAGGCGCAGAAGCGAGAAGTTTGCGCTATAAATCGGTCGATCTTGGCCGATAGAAACATTGTTTGTTATTAACGTGAAGAATTGAAGAGATACATGAAAATAAAAATAGATGCAAAAAACACATTAATAAATAAATGCTTAGGTTTTTAAGTGGCAAAACAAGAATCTGGAGAATGAGTTTTTTGTTTGTTTTCGACCATTTTTTCTTATTTTTGAACATTAAAAAAAAAAATTTCAAAGATACTCTCATAATTTTGCGATAATTTTTCCATGTTTTTATTAATTTTGCATTTATTTCGATTATTTTCGATGTTTTTGAATATTTTCACCCGTTTTCGATTTTTAACGTCGATCGTTTACGATGTTGAGGTGCATTGGAGGTGCATTGGAAGTGCATTGGAGGTGCATTGGAGGTGCATTGGAAGTGCATTGGAGGCGCATTGGAGGTGCATTGGAGGCGCATTGAAGGCGCATTGGAGGTGCATTGGAGGTGCATTGGAAGTGCATTGGAGGTGCATTGGAGGCGCATTGGAGGCGCATTGGAAGCGCATTGGAGGTGCATTGGAGGTGCATTAAAGGCGCATTGGAGGCGCATTGGAGGTGCATTGGAGGTGCATTGGAGGCGCATTGGAGGTGCATTGAATGTGTTGAATGTGTGTTGAAGGCGCGTTTAAGACGAACTTGCAGAGGCCTGACGAAGGGTCGTGGCATTTTCCAGGGCACTTTTCCACCTCTTCGTTGTCGTCTCTCTGCACCATCACGTGACACTCCGGGGAGGAGGGAGACGAGGAGGATGAAGAGCATGAAGAAGATAATACTGTTTTCTTTGAAGATGGGAGAGGGGATGGCTGGTCTGGAGATGAGGGTTTGAATTGGATTCCTTTGCTCTGTGTGTTGAAGGCCGCTTTTGAAGATGTTGATAGGCGTTCCACAAATTTTTTGATTGGATATGATTTTAAAGCCTTCGAATCGCCAGTACTTAAAATTGAAATACGAAGAGTGACTATCGTCAACATGAAAGTTTACAAACAAATCTATCACCAACCACCGCCACCAACCACTACCACCAATAAAAGTCACCAACAGCCACCAGCAACCACCAACCGCCCCAAAAGCCACCACACCGCCACACCGACCTCAAGCAGTCTTTCAAGCAAGGCCACTTCATAATCCCTCAATTCCGCGGCACAGTCTCTCTCGTGGTAGCAATGGAAGCCGTTCTGTGAAATTAGGACTTGAAAGATTAATTAATTCACTAATTGAGTGATTAATTGAAGGTTTAAGTAATTAAATATTTAAATGAGTCAAATCAATTGAATAAGGAATTTATTAAGTCAACTAAAATTTTTCAACTCAGCTAATTATTTTTTCATTTTTTTGTTTACGTAGTTCGTTTTTTGGCTAAGCTATTATACTTTTCAATTCTTATTAAGCTATCATGGTCTTAATAGCATTGAGTTATCATAATTCTAACCGATTGAGCTAACATACTCTTAATCATGATTGAAAAACCATAGTCTTAATCATGATTAAAAAACCATAGTCTTAATCATGATTAAAAAACCATAGTCTTAATCATGATTAAAAAACCATAGTCTTAATCATGATTGAGAAACCATAGTCTTAATCATGATTAAAAAACCATAGTCTTAATCATGATTAAAAAACCATAGTCTTAATCATGATTAAAAAACCATAGTCTTAATCATGATTAAAAAACCATAGTCTTAATCATGATTAAACAATCTCACCCTTAATCATGATCAAAGAATCATACTCTTAATTATAATTGAAAGATTATACTCTTAATTATGATTACGTTGTCATCATCATTAACCATCGTCTACTGATTCATCCATTGTTTATAATCTTCTTAATCATCAACTTGTGACTTAGTTATGTTAATCAAGCTCAACCCATTATACTTTTCCATTAAAATTAACAGTCACATTCTTTACTCAATCAACCACTAATCTAATCTAATCATTTGATCTAATAATCTGATCTAATCAAAACATTTGTAGCGCGTTCTTTAGCACTATGTTCAAGGCGCTCTCATGGAAAATTTGCTCGCTGTGGGCTATTAGGGGACCAGACACTACACTAAATCACTCTGTTTTTCTCACTCTACTTGAGAGGATGTTGAAGATTATGGATAAGATGATTATTGAAGTGATTCACTTATGATTGAGATTAAAATGTAATGATTATTGATATAATGATTTGGACTATGATTAAGATGATGATTTAGACGATGATTAAAATATTGATTTAGACTATGATTAAAATATTGATTTAGACTATGATTAAAAAATTGATTTAGACTATGATTGATTTAAAAATTTAGACAATGATTAAAATAATGATTAATATGATTAAGCTCGTGATTAAGACTATGATTAGGTTTGTGATTATGACTATGATTAAGTTTGTGATTAAGACTATGATTAAGATCGTGATTAAGAATATGATTAAACTTGTGATTAAGATTATGATTGAGATGAAGATTAAAGATGAAGATTTTCACTTTTTCGGAGCGCATGAACCTGTTATTGCAACCATTGCAGAACTCGTAACCACAATAGCAACTGTGGGAGAAAATAATTTTAATTATAATCTTCATCATTTCCATTATATTTATCATTGAGTTTTTAATTTAATTTTTTAATTTTTTAATTTTTTTAATTTTTAATTTTTTAATTTTTAATTTTTAAATTTTAAATTTTTTTATTTTTAATTTTTTTATTTTTAATTTTTAAATTTTAAATTTTTTTATTTTTAATTTTTTTATTTTTAATTTTTTAATTTTTTATTTTTTTATTTTTTAATTCAATTTTTTAATTTTTAGAGTTACTTCATTAACTTTTATATTCAAGCTCCCAATTTTTATAATTTTCACAACTTCTGTTTTTTTTATTTTTTTTTTTTATAATTCAATTTTTCTCCTGTTTCAATCATCGTTATGTTTTTTTTTTCAATGATTAAGCCTTTTCATGTCATTCATTTTCTCAGTTTGTGCCCATAATAAAAAACATTGTATCATCACTGCTCCTGAGGGTTAGTCTCATAAAAATAACTTATTTACGATCTGTTTTCAGTGAGAATAGTTTTTGGAAAAATTATTTTTGAAAAAAGAAATTTTGAAAAAAGAATTTTGAAAAAAATAATTTTGAAAAAAATAATTTTGGAAAAATATTTTTTTAATAATTTTGGAGAAAAATTTTTTTAAATAATTTTGGAAAAAAATAATTAAAAAATTTTTTTTTTCAATAGTTTTTTTCACAAAGGTATAATGAGGGTTATTCTGGTTACTGTCATTTGTTGATCTTTCTCTGCGTTAAGTTCTTGAGTTGTGTTGTTAGCATCCTTATCAGTCATGTTCTATAATAATATTAATCCTTATCTTTTTTTAAAATTATTTTCATTTTCATTATTATTATTTAATTAATTAGTTTATATTTACTATTAATAATATTTTTAAAACGTCAAAGCAAGTAACCAAGGTACCTCTTTATTTATTATTAATTCTTTGTCCATATTATTAATTCTTTGTCCATGTTATTAATTCTTTGTCCATATTATTAATTCCTTGTCCATATTTTTAATTCTTTGTCCATATTATTAATTCTTTGTCCATATTTTTAATTCTTTGTCCATATTTTTAATTCTTTGTCCATATTATTAATTCTTTGTCCATATTTTTAATTCTTTGTCCATATTATTAATTCTTTGTCCATATTTTTAATTCTTTGTCCATATTATCAATTCTTTGTCCATATTTTTAATTCTTTGTCCATATTATCAATTCTTTGTCCATATTATTAATTCTTTGTCCAGATTATTAATTCTTTGTCAATATTATTAATTCTTTGTCCATATTATTAATTCTTTGTCCATATTATCAATTCTTTGTTCATATTATTAATTCTTTGTCCATGTTATTAATTCTTTGTCCATATTATTAATTCTTTGTCCATATTATTAATTCTTTGTCCATATTTTTAATTCTTTGTCCATATTATCAATTCTTTGTTCATATTATTAATTCTTTGTCCATATTATCAATTCTTTGTCCATATTATTAATTCTTTGTCCATATTATTAATTCTTTGTCCATATTATTAATTCTTTGTCCAGATTATTAATTCTTTGTCAATATTATTAATTCTTTGTCAATATTATTAATTCTTTGTCCATATTATTGATTCTTTGTCCATATTATTAATTCTTTGTCCATATTATTAATTCTTTGTCCAGATTATTAATTCTTTGTCAATATTATCTTCATGAATTTTGTTTCCGTAAATTTTTCCTCCAAAAAGCCATTAATCAAAGCGAGACAAAAGGTGGAAAGTTGAAAATATGAAGTGGAAAGTTAACTTCCACGCAACACTACCCACTTAAAAAGAGTTTCGAGTGATGTTATACTTATAATGAGAACATTTATTTTTATTATTTAATTTAAAAAATTAAATAAAGTAATAAAAAAATAATAAATAGTTGTAATATTACTGAAAATTTAAAAAAAAATTTCAAAGTTTTATAAAGTAATAATTTGAAAATTCAACATTATTTGATAAAATTAAATAACTTTTTATTTATTTATAAAAAAGGTTGAACAAAAATATAAAAAAAACGGAAATAAAAGGAATGAAAAAAAAGATAATAAAAATATTATATTAAAAATAATATTCATAACGAAATATTTGAAAAATAATAAGTTAGAAGTAAAAATCATAAATAAGAATTTAAAATTATATTAAATTAAAAATGATAATCATAAATAATTTTTTGAATAAATATAATAAAATAAATGAATAAATATTATGGAGATATTTTATTACGTTAGGTGCAGACAGCCACCTCTCACTATCTCTATGGGGACATGACATTCTGGACACTCTGATGGATGGATGGATGGATGGATGGATGGATGGATGGATGGATGGATGGATGGATGGATGGATGGATGGATGGATGGATGGATGGATGGATGGATGGATGGTTGAATGGATGGGTGGATGGATGGAGGAATGGATGGATGGATGGATGGATGGATGAATGAATGGATGAATGGATGGATGGATGGATGGATGAATGAATGGATGGATGAATAAAGGGATTGAAAGACTGGGCCATGCATTCCTGCACCACTCATTTATTAACTCAGCATTTTGGGCAGTGGTTGTTCCGTGTCCCCACACCGCTTGTGTCCTTGTGTTCCTTTCCACTGTGGTGGTGGGAGTGGTGTGATATTTCGTGGTGTGATGTGTTGGGGTGGTACTGGTAATGTGGTGGTGTTGGTGTGGTGATGGTGGTTTGTTGGTGGTGTTATGGTGGTGGTGATGTGGTGGTGGTGATGTGGTGGTGGTGATGTGGTGGTGGTGATGGGGTGGTGGTGTGTTGTTGGTGGTGCTAATGTGTTGGTGGTGCTAATGTGGTGGCGGTGTTTTATGAGTGTTTATAATTTGTTCATAGTGTTTGTATCTTCATTGCATAAAAACAACAATATTAATTATTAATATAAATACAATAGTATTATTAGTGACAGTGATAATGAGTGTACCCAAAGAAAGAATAATAAAAAGAAAAAAAATAATTATTCATATCCTAATATATATTATAATGACTACCTTCATGTTCATCATAATGAGAACTATTATATATTTTATGATAATTATTTGTATATTTATTATGGTAATTGACTTTATACATAATATTGACTCTAGAGGGTTACTGCCACAATAATAATGTCCGTAAAAGTGTTTTATTGTATTGTACTGTATTGTATTGTATTGTATTACATTGTATTGTATTGTATTGTATTTTATTATATTGTACTGTCTTGTCTTGTATTCTGTTGTATTGTATTTTATGTATATATTGTAATAACTACTACAATTTATATTCCTGTCAGAGTTATAGTTGATATCATGCCCATAACTATAAGACTGACGTTGCAGTTGAGGCAGAAGCGCTTTTTGCAGTGGGGACACGTGATGTCGTACTTGGTGGCTGAAGGAACTATGGAAGGGGTGTCGCACTGGTGGCGGTGGTGGTTGTTGTGGTGGCGGTGGTGGTTGTTGTGGTGGCGATGGTGGTTGTTGTGGTGGCGATGGTGGTTGTTGTGGTGGCGATGGTGGTTGTTGTGGTGGCGATGGTGGTTGTTGTGGTGGCGGTGGTGGTTGTTGTGGTGGCGATGGTGGTAGTTGTGGTGGCGATGGTGGTTGTTGTGGTGGCGATGGTGGTTGTTGTGGTGGCGATGGTGGTTGTTGTGGTGGCGATGGTGGTTGTTGTGGTGGCGATGGTGGTTGTTGTGGTGGCGGTGGTGGTTGTCGTTTTGGTGGCGGTGGTGGTTGTTGTGGTGGTGGTGGTGGTTGTCGTTTTGGTGGCGGTGGTGGTTGTCGTTTTGGTTGTTGTGGTGGCGTGGATGTTGTTGTTTTGATTGTTGTGGTGGCGGTGGTGGTTGTCGTTTTGGTTTTTGTTGTGGTGGTGGTGTTGTTGGTGGTGGTGGTGGTGGTGGTGGTGGTGGTGGTGGTGGTGGTGGTGGTGGTGGTGGTTATAAGATTATATAATAATTTATGTTTGAATTGAAGAATAATTTTAATTCCTAATTTATTTTTATTTTTTCTCAAACTTCATTTCAAACTTAAATCTTAATGTTATTTCGAATTTATAACTCAAAAATATATCTTCATATTATCTTCCTGAAAGCTAAGCATATTTATTTACCTTTCCTCGCATATTATTTATTTATAATATTTTGCCATTGATGCCACTATAATAATATTCGTTTTTGTATTGTATTGTATTGTATATGCAATTAAAAACATCGTGCTTTATTAACTGAAATAAATTTTATTTTTATTTTTATAAATAAATTAAATTAATAATTATCAAAATATATTCAATCAATAATTATTCAAAAATCTTTTACCAATAATTATTTAAAATTATTTTGTTATTAATTATTAAAATATTTTTCACCAAAAAGTAATAAAATAAATTTTATTCGTATTATTAAATTTTTTTCTCACCCAAAGGCAATTGACAATTTTTTCGTTGTTGGACCTCTGGAAACTATGCCACACCAGCAGTCTGTGGAACTTGTCGATGAGGTCACCTTCCAGAAGTCCCTTCAGCTGGTGTCGAGGTGGGAAGTGTGGAAGAAGGGTGGAGGCAGTGTGGAGAAAGGGT
>OX387247.1:11849948-11852448 GCA_947562095.1 Branchellion lobata
ATTTAATTTTTCTATTTATTTAGTTATATAACTCCGTTCGTTTCTCAGTTTGATTAGATCTTAACTTGGAGGTTAATTTTTTTCAACGTTGTTAAGACATTTAAATTTTATGGCCTGAAAGCACCAATACTCGTGATTTCATTGTGTTAAATGGCATTGTTTGGGTTAAGAGTAGAGGGTTGTGGCTAAAAGTGGAATTAAGAGTAGAGTTCATATAATCACTCATTGTTATCCTTTCTAACATCATGAATACATAGGTCAGCTTCAGGTTCAGCTTTATAACTGGTTGGCTTGTGGTATATGTTTAGCGGTGGGAAAGGCCTTTGAAGAAATAATAGAAAACACTTTACAAATGATTAGATTAGATCAAATCAGATTAGATTAAAAACATTGGAAGGGGTGAAGATAGAAATACAAGAAAGGTGGTGTGGTTTTTCAGTCGGCAGCGTGAACATGTTTTGCATATTTGAGCTGGTATGCTTTCTAAAACCACAGCGGCGTAACCTAATCTAATCTAATCAAGAAATTTGTAGTGCGCCTTTTAGCAATGTTGTTCAAAGGCGATTAAATTGAAGATTTTTCTAATGCACTGCACTGAGTTCAAACAAACACATGAGTAGAGAGTGTTCAGAAAACATGCGAACAAAGATTTAAATTCAACAAACGACCACCATGAACAGAACAAACCTATTTTTTATTTTTAAAATGTTAAAAACCGTTTCCTTAAAAAAGGAGCCTGAATAATTTAATAGAATGGTAAATATACTATTTTTTCGTAAAGTTCTTGAAACTTTGTTTTTAAACAGACCGTATCAGAGCGCTTTTGAACAGTTAAACAGCGCTATACAAATGCTCCGTCAAGGTTTTTCCAAATTTTTAATAAAAATTTGTTTTTTGATTTAATAATTTTATAAATTATAATAATAAGCCAGTAACATTGTCGGCCTAGATAGCTCAGTTGGGAGAGCGTTAGACTGAAGATCTAAAGGTCCCCGGTTCAATCCCGGGTCTGGGCATAAGTACCCACCATCCCCGGTGGCCGACATTTTTTTAAAATTTTTTTTAGTTATTTTTTTATTATTATATATATTTTTTTTAAATGATTTCTTTTAAGCCTTCTTTCTCTTTTCTTCATCTTTTTCACACACACACACACACACACACACACACACACACACACACACACACACACACACATACCTCCATCATCGGCCCTTCAGTCCTTTCACACAGCACCCTCATCACATCGGCATCCAAGTCACCACCATCTCCCGCCAAGTGCCTGACATCGTTATCACCACCACCCACTGTGCTCCTGAGGGTGAACTAATAGTTCAATTTTTACTTTCATTTTTTTAAATAAATATTTGTTTAATTTTAAAACGTAAAGTAGTCTTTAAAAAACTTCTATTTTTGAACGGAATAAAATTAAATTTTCAAACTCTGAACATTCTATTATGTATTCTTTTTTGCGTACAAGTTGAGTTTTAATGTGTTGTTGAAGCTATTTCACATCTTGTTTCAACAACTGCTGGCTCAATTGATTTTTGATGTTTTCAAGCGAGCTAAAGAAAATCACATAAATAAACATGGCATTTCAGAAGGTGCCGAAGGTCACAAGGTCTTTCATCATTTCACACTTCGGTGTATGACCTCAAAACCTCCAAGGTCAATGCCCTTATAGTAATACTCGTATTCGTATTGTATGATGTCCTACATCAAATCATATGATTTCCCACTCAGTCCTTTTTAAAGCTATATACCCTTAAATCTATATTGGCCTAATCTTGCTATATACAATATAAGCTAATCTACCACCACCAAAAACACCAACAACAACCGTCAACACCAACAACCACCAAAAACAATCAACCAACAACAACCAACCACCAACAACAATCACAACCACATATTCTCTACCAAATCTTACCTACTACAAAACACCCATCACAAAAACCCACCACAAAAACCCACCACAAAAACCCACCACAAAACCACCCACAAAACACCCACCCTTGAATCATTCCTCCTCTTCCTCCTCCCCACACCAGCTGGCTCATCTTTTGTTTCACCAGAGCAATCTTCGCTTCGTGGATGCTGCCGAGAGAGGTGGCAAGGGTGTCTTCATAGTGCTGCTCTGTCAGGCCAGGAATGAAACATTCGCCCTTCAAACGCTCCAACTTGAAAGATTTATCGCAGTTTATCAACTTGGATAATTTGTCATTTGAGGGTTGTGTTGTTGCTGTTGCGTTTTTATGATAAAAACAGGTAGGATGCGCTGTATTTGTATTGTTGGTGATGTATTCGTAAAAGAAGAAAACGTAAACAGACAGGTGATTATATGATGTAATCGTATGGAACGAATGTTGTGAAACAAAAGATGGTAACTTAGAAGAAGTATACACAAAAATATTGAAAAAGACTTGGAAGTGGAAGAGAACTCAACGATGTCATGACTAAATTGATTAGAACATACGGTATTTACATGAATTAGTAGACC
>OX387247.1:11854948-11889948 GCA_947562095.1 Branchellion lobata
TGGTGGATTAAAAATTTTCGAGTTTTGGAAGACCAGGGTGTATCAAAAGATTAGATTTGACTGGAAGATCAGAGTATACCAAAAGATTATACAAGATGAAATATTTAGATCTAAAAAGTAAATAAAAGATTAGGTTATAGGATTAGATAAAAGTATGATAAGATTATGAAAAAGATCAGAAAATTATTTCAAAAGATTATAGCAAAGAATTGGTTCAAAAGATTATATCAAAGGATTGGTTCAAAAGATTATATCAAAGGATTAGATAGTATGATTAGATCAAGAGATCAAGTACTAACTGCTCGGAGTAGTTGTCGATTGGGAGGGGGTTGTCTTTTGAGGTCATCCTCACACCCTTCCCACTGGCACCCCATGCTCCTTAGAATCTCTCTGTGACCCTGCCAATGGCACGCTCATAAGTTCGCTGCTGACCTACTTAAGGGTTTGGCTCAATGTTGACCTATTTAGGGATTTTGTAGTTTAAGAGTTCTAATTTAATTATCTAATCAAATCATTTCTATAGCGCCGCTCAACACTGCTCAAAAGCGCTTAATTAGAATTTACCTGATTGAAGGGGTTTAATTGAGTATGCTAGAGTAAGTTTACGCAAAGAATTCATTCTGGCATACTTTAACAAGGCTTTTTTACAAACTGGGTCAGCCCAACTGAACATTTGATTGTTTAAGTCTTACAAATGTGTTTCAGTACCAGATAACCACGAATCATTCTTCATTGCAGCCTTATCTTTTTATCCGGCAATATTAAAAACATTTGGGCGCATCACCAACGTTGATGGGTTTGACGACTTCTTGGAACTCTTGGTTGGCAGAGGTGATGTAGAAGGGCTCACAGGAGGTGGTACTAATGACCCTTTGTGCATATTCTTCCAATACCTCCACAAACCTCACCAACCTTTCAACGTCTGCCGTTGTCTGAAGAATAAGAAAACCTCGGATAAATAATTAAAATTTCAACTCTAACTTTAACTTTAATTTCAACTTTAACTCTGCAGGATGAATAAAATATAATTATTAATTATGAATTAATATTAAAATTGTGAGTTAGACTCAAATAGTTTGATCTGTTTGATCAAGTTTGCTTTGGTTGTGTTCGTGTGAACTAAAAACTGAACTTTTGAAGACTCAGTGTGAAAAAATCATTTTTTGTCGGGTACTCTAGTAATTTAACAAAAACACTTCTAAGTGAACGACGGCATTGATTATTTGGAAAAATAATTAATAATAATATAAATTAAAAAATAATAGTAATAATATTAACAATAATAATAATAATAATAATAATAATAATATAAATCATCATCATCATCATCATCATCATCATCATCATCATCATAATATTAGTAGTAGTGGTATTAGTATTAATAATAATAATATTATTATTATTATTAGTATTAATAATAATATTATTATTATTTTTATTATTATTAATAATAATAATATTATTATTATTATTAGTATTAATAATAATAATATTATTAGTAGTAGTAGTATTAATAATAATAATATTATTATTATTAGTAGTATTAATAATAATAATATTATTATTAGTAGTAGTATTAATAATAATAATATTATTATTATTATTATTAGTATTAATAATAATAATATTATTATTATTATTAGTATTAATAGTAATAATAATAATATTATTATTAGTAGTAGTATTAATAATAATAATAATATTTTTATTTTTATTAATAATAATAATAATACATTCAATTTTCAAAGCAACTGAGGCGTCAGAAGTTTGTTTTTTTTATATGCAGAACATTTACTGGACGAGTGTAAAAAGAGATTTTTTGAACATTTATAATTGCCGCTATACAAATGCTTTGCTTAGATGAGAGTACAAGGCACATGGCATGCATGGTAGGCCCATGCACGGATGCATGCATGAACTCACGTGACAGTTGGCGCTGACGAGGTAGCAGATATCGATGAAGTATCCTCTCTTGCGGCATCGCATTTCCTGTTCGAAGAGCTGTCGGTCGTCGATGGATGGACTCGCCATGAAGAACTCAACAAAGTACACGAAAACACCTCGAGATTTACCCATTTTTGAAGGCCGCATTACTGCCAGAATACTTTTTTATCAGCAGTTTTTTTCAAACACTAAAATTCTCACTCAGTGTGTGTTTCATTTCAAAAGTCGAGCGGTGGTGCTCCCTTTAAGAGCGCTCGTCTGAGTAACTTTCCATTTGCCCGACCAGAAGGTAGCGAAGGTGAAGACTCGAAGCACACCTACATAATAGAAGTTTATTTAAGTTCTAAGAATAGCTTGGTTCATTCATGAATGGTGTGAACAATATACCTCTTAAATATGTGACACCGTATCAGGAAGTTGCGAATGTAATTCGTCTTTTGACATTCTGGGTTTTTTTTGCGCATTTGGAGTTTAAAAATAGTTCTGTGAAGTCAATTATAAAGCTTTGACTATTTCAATATTCTCAGTTAAAAAATTAAAAAAGTGAAGATTTCTATAATTTAAAATTTTTTCAATAGTTCCACAATACCTTAATGGAAATTGAAAAAGTTGGACGGTTTCAAGACGAATGGAACTGGCACCAAAAAAACTAAAAATTATCTTGACACTAAAGTAGTTTATTTTATTCATTCAATTTTTCATATTCAACTGTTTTGGATTAAATTTTTATTTTATACAATTGTTTTTTTTATTCAACTTTTTTAGCGTCTGTCTAGACTTACCACGATAAAGTCTATGAAAAAAAAAGTTACAATGTTTGGAGTAATGTCGAAACGGATGAATCAGCCATGTTCCGTGGCTGGCAAGGAGGAAGCAAGACGCACAAGACATTGAGAAAGATGACTCAAAAAATTAATAAAATTTGATGACGAAATTACAACACCGTGGAAGATTTAACACACACAGTGACATTACGAACATGACGTTGTGAGAATACGTCGACGTAAAAGCACTAGATGTGTTTCTTATTCTCGTCAACCGCTGTGACGCTTCGGGACGAAGTGCTTGAAGTCACAGGCTCTGCGTCATGCATAATTATATGTTTAACTGGAATTGCTTTATTTAAATTATATAATTTGAATTTATAATTGAACATAATTCCAAGAAGGAGTTATAAACGAACAAATACTGGTCAAATGAATTTAAACAAAGATAAAAAACCAAAGATAAACCATGTTTTGAAACTATTTTAATGAGGTTTAATAAATTATACTTAATAATTAGTCGAACTCTTTTTTTTAAATATGTCGCATTCTAGAATCTTACCTTTTTCCTCTTCCGCACTGGTGGTGGGAACATTCCTTGTTGCTGTGGAAACCAACAAACTCTCGCTCCTCACATCCTCCTCCTCCTCCTCCTCTTCCTCCTCCTCCTCCTCTTCCTTTTCCTCCTCCTCTTCCTTTTCCTTCCTATCTACCACCTCCTTCTTCCTACTCCCAATCTCTTTCTTAATCTCCTTCTTCCTATTCTCTTCCTTAACCCTCTTCCTGTTTCCATCCTCTTCTCTCTCGCTATTTTTCCCTGACTCACTTACGCATTCTTGTCTTCTTACCACCCAAAATATGAAATAAAAAAGCCAGACAGAAAAAGCAGCCAATAAGAAGCAAGAAAATAAGACCAGCACTCCAAAAATAGCCGATGTCATCCACCAATGATACAACAGGTACCTGTGCATAATCGGGTTAGTCATTGTTCATGAATATATTAATAAATTAACAGTTTAACTGAAAATTTTCTGTTAAGTTATTCTAATAATCCTCCATTCACTTTTACTATGTGTTTATTAGGTTTTATTGCGTAATCAGTGAATTTTCATGATGTGTTCATTCAGCTTTTGTTATCCATTTATTCAGTTTTTCATTTTGTTATCATCTACAACTCAATCCATTCGCGAAGTTATCCTTACTAATCAATTAATGATCTTTATCAAAACATCCATACATTCACGCGCTACTCATCTCTCTAATCCATGCATCCAATCATCCACCAAACATTGATTTACTGATCGTCGATTCGTCAACTAATCCATGCATCCAACCACTAATCCATGTATCCACCCACTAACCCAAACATCCATTTACTTATCCATCCCCCCAAAATTCATCCACTTACCAACCCATGAATTCATCCAATAATTCATGCATTCATCCACTAATCTATGCATGCATGCATTCATCAACCTCACCTCACTCCACTGAAGAGGGCGCAAAACCGCAGCCTGCCCCCGTAGAGCTGAACGTGAGGGTGGTACACCGTCACCACGGCTTCCGTCGAGCTGTGTGGCTGCAAGGTGCATGGATGCATGGATGCATGGATGCATGAGTGGGTAGAATTGAATTATTTATTTATGAAATAATTAATTAAAAAATAATTTAATTATTTATATATTTAATAACTTAATTTGATTCTTAAGGAAAAAAAAAGTTATAGTTAAGAAGTAATAATAAGTGCATTGTGGTAAATAATAATAAAGAAATGAATATAAAAAATAATAAAAATAATAATAGAAATAATAATAGAAATAATAATAGAAATAATAATAGAAACAATGAATAATTTATTTAAAAATATTTTGTTTAAACACAAAAACCAAGAATCTGATAAAAAGAAGAATTGTTCAAAAAGAAATTATTATTATGATGATGATGATGATGGTTATTATTATTATTATTAATATTATTAATATTAATATTATTATTATTATTATTATTATTATTATTATTATTATTATTATTATTATTATTATTATTATTATTATTATTATTATTATTATTATTATTATTATTATTATTATTATTATCATCATCATCATCATCATCATCCTCACCATTATTAAATTTCATTAGTATTAACTTTCATTGTAATGACATTTCATAGTTGAAACTTCAATAGCGCTATTATTACACGCTATTATACGTCAACAAATAAGAGGATGATGACATAGGCTTCAAAGAATTTGTCGGTCATTGAGAGAGTGAGTGTTTGCATTTGTTTGCGGTGGGTGAGGAGGAGGAGGGGGAGGGTGAAAAGGGTTTCGAGGTGGTAGTGGAGGGAAGACTTGTATTCCAACAGGGTCTGTGGTAAAGGTGATGGTACTGGTGGAATAGAGGTGGTGGTGATTGTAGTGAAATGGAGGGGTTGTGGTGGAATGGTGGTGGTTGTGGTGGAATGGAGGTGGTTGTGGTGGAATGGAGGGGTTGTGGTGGAATGGTGGTGGTTGTGGTGGAATGGAGGGGGTTGTGGTGGAATGGTGGTGGTTGTGGTGAAGTGGTGGTGGTTGTGGTGGAATGGAGGTGGTTGTGGTGGAATGGAGGGGGTTGTGGTGAAGTGGTGGTGGTTGTGGTAGAATGGAGGGGGTTGTGGTGGAATGGAGGGGGTTGTGGTGAAGTGGTGGTGGTTGTGGTGGAATGGAGGGGGTTGTGGTGAAGTGGTGGTGGTTGTGGTGGAATGGAGGGGGTTGTGGTGGAATGGAGGGGGTTGTGGTGAAGTGGTGGTGGTTGTGGTGGAATGGAGGGGGTTGTGATAGAATGGTGGTGGTTGTGGTAGAATGGAGGGAGTGGTGGTGGTAAAATGGAAGTTGTTGGCAGTAGTGGAATGGTGGTGAAAGGTAGCTTGTGGTGGAAGAATGGATGTTTGTGGAATGGTGGGTGGTAGTGGAAGAGCAGATAATTGTGATGAAAAAGTAAACGGTTATAAGGGCGTGACGTATGCAAATATTGTATGTGGTGGCAACTTCAACAACGCAATAATTGACAGTGTGTTATTAACCGCAGAGTTTCAAGGCCACACAATAATTATAATGAAGGATTCGAAATTTAATAATTAAATTAATTAGGTAAATAAACTTTCTATTATTTAAATTAATTTACGTTTTTTTTTAATAAATAATATATATTCATTTTCAAATAATTAATTTATATTTATTTCCTAATAATTAATTCATATTTATGTTATCTTCAACTAATTAATTTGATTCCTTCCCAATTTCCATTGTCACTCACACTTTTGAAGATTTCCTCATGGGAGGTGTTGTGGACTCTTGAATGCATCTTGAGGCCCACTACAAGCATGCCTGGAATTCAAAAGTGAATTCCATCAAATAATGCTTTCATCTTTAAAATTAAAAGTTGCGCTACAACAACCCTATTGTCGGAAAAAAATCACTTTTAATCTTGGAAGGAACAATTGAAAATTCAAACAAAATAAATGGAAATTAAATTTAAAATATATTATCATTAAAATATAAATAAATACATTGTATTAGAAAAATAAATACTAATGAAAAAAATAATAACTTTTATTATTATTGACATGTTTCAAAATAAAATCCATCAAAGAACCGAGCTCCTTGTTGGTGGGTGACTCGGGCAGGTCGACTTCCAGATCAATGCTGTACCTCACTCGGGGGTCCAGTGGCTGTGGGATGACAGTGCAAGCTTTAATGGTCTCTGAGCTCTCATGGCTTGACGCCACTTGAATGTAATCTTGTTGTAATTCACCTTAGGAATTGTGATGGAGTACATTTTGAATGTTATAAATCTTGATTTAGTGTGAAAGTATAAGCAGAGCAGTCAAATGATTAATAAAAATTTTGATGAGAGTAAATGATATGCAGCGGATGAGTTATATTTTTTAAATTCATCAAACATACCTCATATTCCAAATAATCAAAGTCCACGATAGCTTCCCTGAACAAATCTCTTAGAAATATTTTGGAATTGAATTTCATTCTATACTTTGAAATAATTATTTTTAAAGAGTAAATGTCAACTGAATGGTTTTGAATAGTCTTAGAAAATCATAAAATTACCCTCTAATGAGAAAGTTTAAATTGACTTCGGTGAATAAAACAGGAACGTAGGAGTAGTAGAATAAAGCGTAACAGCAGACGGCAAAAAGAAAAAGACATGGAACGAAAAAAGCGAAAATGAAACAGGAGCAAAGAGTTCTGCTCACACGAGCCTTTGTAATGCCCTTTACGAAGCTTCGAAGCCTTTTTAAAAACATTTTACAACTAGAAATTAAATTCATACTAAAATTTTAGAAACATCTATTGCTAATGTTAAATTTGTATTGTAATGATTTTTGAATTTTAGAACCATTTAAATAATTATTTATTTTTTATCTTCATTTTGTTATAACTTTATCGAATGCATATTGTAATTGTGAAAAAAGTCTTTATTTATTTAGCTGAATCATTATGATCTATTTTATTGGCTGAATTTATAAAACGCTTCAGAAACTATATAAACTCAAAGGCGCTTTCTAATTTGAAACTTTATTTAAAAGTTAACTATTTCAAGTTGAATGTTTAAAAGTGATGTTACAGTTTTATATGAAAATTAATGAATACATATTCACTTTTTTTCAAATATTTTACAAATTTGCATTTAATTCAATTAGTTGTTTTTATTTTAAATAATTTATAAATTTTTGATCCAAAATTAAATATGACAGCGATTTTTTTTCTTTAATTTCCTATTTTTGATGCCTCGTAGCGACAATGTAGATAATTTCTTAAATATTAATAACTTTTCTGCCGTTCACTTTTTCCCTGTTTTTTCTTCTATATTCTTTCATTTTTATCAAGCCGTTCGAATTCTTTTTGCGCATTTAATATAATTGATTTTATTTTGCTCAAAATTTTTTAACAATTGATAATTATTTTTCCAATAAAACTATATTTTGTTCATAAAATAACTATGATAGATTTATAAATAAATTTGTCTTCAAAGAAATAATAGTCTTCCCACGAACAGTTATATTGAATTTCTGTGGTAATGGCATCATAAGAGCAATCTTAGACCAAAATGTCATAAAAGAATCAAAATGGTTATTTAATAACGACAGAATAACGACAGATTCCGTTGAATATAATAAAGGTGACAATGGAGCGTGGTTGTGTTGAGCAGATTATAAGTAAGTGTTAGATACGTTTGTTGCCGTTGTGGCCATATTCTGTCAGCCTTGAAGCTCTTCAGTAGATGTCGCTATTATAACTATCAAAGTTGTATTGTTTTGTATGAAATATTTATCTAGCGTTATATTGTGAAATAATGTTCGTTGTTTTAAGCTATTTTGTGATAATATTAATGGTAGCTACATTTTTAAAATATGTTCATTTGCATTGTATTATATTTCAATTGATACTTGATCACACAACCCCCCCCCCCCCTCCCTGATAACTAGCTCGTCTGAAAATTATTAAAGATTCATATAAGCCGAGGAAAGCATGCCACAACACGTTCAAATAAACTTGGCATAAATTTTCGTTTTGAACAAAAGACCAAAAAATTATTCTCAATCACGTCCTCAAGAATTTATCACTGAGACATTCAATAAAAATCTCTCAAACCGCCGCATTAAAAAAATGGCAACTTTCAAGTGCACGAAGGCACGAATTTTCGAAAGAATAAACCATTTATTTGCTACAAAAAATTTCAAACTTAATATAAATTTCGTGTCTAAAAATTCGACTACTCTCAAGTTTCGACAATGCTTCGTAGCGTATCCAATGTCTGGATGGATTTGATTTATAAAGGCTGGCTAAAAATTATTTATAGAACTAATCTCAGCCGAGGAAGTTGCTTGAAGTAGAGGAGGTTTACTTTTAGAGGAGGTTTGATGTTGTCGATTTTGTAGCCTCAGAAATGAAGCGCTATTTTGTAATCTGAATTAACATTCATCGCACGCTCTGTGATAGCCCCAATGTAGGAAAGTGTAATTATAAGAGTAGCGTTTACAAAGGTGAAAAGAAAAAAAATATTATAGTAAAAAAAATCATAAAAATAACTCAAAAAGAACTAAAAATAAACCAAAGAAAAAAAACTATAATAAAATAAAGAAAGGAACAAGGGGAGTGTACTCAATCGACACGAAGGACATAAAACAGAGCTTATTCGTTAGGGAAGTTCCCGATTTAATTCAAAAGATCAATAAAGGAACAATAATTGAATCAGGCAAGCCTTAGGTATGCCAACGACACCAAAAATGCCACTAACGAAAAGTCAAACAAACAATGAGAAATCAAACAAACAGATCGCATTTAATTACCTCTCAAAAAGGCAAACAGCGGAGAGAGTGAAGAGGCGAAAGGTATGGCGAGCGGCTGGCAGAACGGCCCACAAGTTCGCTGAGGCTCGGATATGCAGGCATAAAAGTTTGATGTATTGTGCCAGGCAACTCAAAGATCTATATACACTGGAGAAATATTCACCTTGTGAAGATACACATACACTTATTATCATTATATACACGTACTTCCTCGTTAGATACACACAGACCTTCATAAGGTATACGATATATGGTATCATTAGATACCCTCGTATGAGATACACATTAGCGAAATACATGCAAGATACACTCACGTGAATACACTCACACAAGACACACTCACATGAAACACACTAGGGCAAGGTATGCGTTACTACTTTTATTAACATATCCACGCATTCATCATAGCCATATGGCCCTAGATTCTTATGAAGAGGTTTGAGCAGACGTTTATATATACGCTTGAGTTCAATTTTGAGGGGTAACTTTAGCGGGATATCTTCAACTTCCAAGTGCTTTCGGAGATAGGAAGGAGTGAGTAAGAGGAATTGAGATTTGAGTTGAAAAGACTATGAATTAATTCATGCTTGTTCTCATAAAGTTGTTGCGCTGAATGCTATCAAGGAGTATTTGTGTTGAGTGGCTGTGGAGTGGTATTCTTGTTAAGTCGTGTTCGTTGCCTTCTTCGTGAGTTGCCTGTGAGTGGAAGTTACACATGCTTCAGTGTAAGTCGTTTGTGAGTAAGCGGTGTATAAATCCCCGTTGAAGAAGAATAAGAATACCATTGAAGAAGAATATTAAAACCTCTCTGTAACAGAATATTAAAATATCATCGTAACAGAATATTATAACCTCTCTGTAACAGAATATTAAAATATCATCGTAACTGAATATTATAACCTCTTTGTAACATAATGTTAAAATCCCGTTGTAAAAAAATTTTGGAGTGCCCAAGTGACTGCTGACGACTTCTTCTTAGGCGTTAATGTGCTTGTGTTGTCTTTAAAGGACACCTCTCCTCCCAGTGAACCTTCTTCACGGAAAGTTTAAAATGGTTTTATTCTAGAAGGTTGTTAAGAGTGCCAAAAATAAGTCTATTGGTACTAAAAGAAGCAAGTTTAATTGACTTTTATGGCTGAAAATTTAATGGTGAGTTAATTAAGAAGTAATAAAAAATGTGATTGTTTTGCGTACTCACTTACGAGAAGATATTAATTAGCTTGGAATAAAGCGTGAGAATGCTTGTGCTTTGAGTGATTGCTTATCCTCTGCCTTCTCAGTGCAAACGCTGCTAGGAAACATTCGGGTTTGTGGAGCAATAATATTGATTTAACGAGCATATCAAAAAGGGTTGATGTAACAAAGAAAACTAATTGAAAACTGATTAATGTAACAAAGGAAATGACTGATGTAACAAAGGAAATGACCAATGTAACAAAGGAAATCACTAAAACATAAAAAAAACTGATTCAAGAAATAAAAAGACAAATAAAACAAAGAAATAAAGAATAGAAAAAATAAAACAACAAAGAACTGAAATTAAGTAAACCTAGTTCTTCCGGTTATTTGATAAAAAAAAATCGGAAAAATGATTAAAAAGTGTCGAAAGGTGATAAAGAAAAGTCAGTATCACACTGGAGGTCAAGTGCAAGGATTTTGAAGTTCATAAAATCAAGCTTTTTGGTGGTAAACAGAACATCTAATACAACATAAAACAACTAATATTAACAACAGTAACAAAAAAAAAGTCAGAACAAAGAACAACAACAACAAAGCAATAAAACAACAACGCAAAACAAAAAGGAAAGATTCTTAACGACGATGGTTATCAAAAAGAATTTAGAAAAACAAAAATTAACAACATAGATTGTACCAACAAAACAATCTTAACAACAACAACAAAAACCGGCATCATCGTCACCAACACATCGATACATCCTCAATACTTTCAGCAACAAAACCATCAACAAAAACATTTTAATCAACAACAATAACATAAACAACAACAGCGACGAAATTATTCAAACCAACAACATCAGCACGAACAACAACATCAACACAAACAACAACATCAATACAAACAACAACATCAACACAAACAACAACATCAACACAAACCACAACATCAACACAAACAATAACATCAACACAAACAACAACAACATCAACAAAAAGTGTTGTAACAAGCCACAAAGGAGGTGTATAAAGCAAGGATCTCAACAATTAAGCAGCCTCTAGTGCCAATGCCGATAGATTTTCTATCAAAGAGGAAATCACAATAGAGGGCCTCTCGAAGATTAGAGCAATCAAACAATTGAAGAGCTCAAACACTCAACAAGCTATCGAACCTGCTTAATCCCAGCTAGTCCTTCTCTCAATGTAAGCTTTCTCAAATTCTTTAGCGTTAACCTTCTAACATTTCTCAATGTTAGTCTTCTAAAACTCCTCAATGTTAGTCTTCTAAAACTCCTCAATGTTAGTCTACTAAAACTCCTCAATGTTAGTCTTCTAAAACTCATCAATGTTAGTCTTCTAAAACTCCTCAATGTTAGTCTACTAAAACTCCTCAATGTTAGTCTACTAAAACTCCTCAATGTTAGTCTTCTAAAACTCCTCAATGTTAGTCTACTAAAACTCCTCAATGTTAGTCTACTAAAACTCCTCAATGTTAGTCTTCTAAAACTCCTCAATGTTAGTCTACTAAAACTCCTCAATGTTAGTCTACTAAAACTCCTAAATGTTAGTCTACTAAAACTCCTCAATGTTATTCTACTAAAACTCCTCAATGTTAGTCTTCTAAAACTCCTCAATGTTAGTCTACTAAAACTCCTCAATGTTAGTCTTCTAAAACTCCTCAATGTTAGTCTACTAAAACTCTTCAATGTTAGTCTACTAAAACTCTTTAATGTTAGTCTTCTAAAACTCCTCAATGGCCACACTTCCAACTTCAAACGCACAAAGTCCTCCTTGATTGGAGAGATTAATCGCTCATTTTCTTTTTCATGCCTGGTTTGAAAATAATGGTCATTGAGAAGTTCAGAAGTTTCTTCTTTCTTGCTAAAACACCACTTAAACCAGCCTTTTTTTCAGTAAATCACCATCTAATCATTCACCAACCCCCATAAAAACACCTTTCCAACACCCCCCAATCCCCATAGGAACACCCCCCAACCCCCATAAGAACACCCCCCAATCCCCATAGGAACACCCCCCAATCCCCATAAGAACACCCCCCAATCCCCATAGGAACACCCCCCAACCCCCATAAGAACACCCCCCAATCCCCATAGGAACACCCCCCAATCCCCATAGGAACACCCCCCAATCCCCATAGGAACACCCCCCAATCCCCATAGGAACACCCCCCAACCCCCATAAGAACACCCCCCAATCCCCATAGGAACACCCCCCAATCCCCATAGGAACACCCCCCAATCCCCATAGGAACACCATTTAAACACCCCTCAAACCCCCATAGAAACACCCCTTCAACACCCCCCAATCCCCATAAGAACACCCCCCAATCCCCATAAGAACACCCCCAATTTCCATAAGAACACCCCTTAAACACCCCTCAAACCCCCATAGAAACACCCTTTCAACACCCCCCCAATCTCCATAGATACACCCCTTCAACACCCCCCCAATCTCCATAGATACACCCCCCCAACACCCCTCAACCCCCATAGGAACAGCCTTCTCACCACAGCATGCCTCTTCTCAGAACACCACTCAGGAATGACTCACGCAGCGTTGAAGAAGTTGTGCTACTCTAACCTTGTTCGAAAACTTTTTGTTTAAAAATTTGTTTTTCTTATTTTTCATTTTTTTCTATTTTTATTTTTTTTATTTTTATCTTTGTTATTTTTATTTTTTTCATTTTTATCTTTGTTATTTTTATTTTTGTTATTTTTATTTTTGTTATTTTTATTTTTGATATTTTCTTTTGTTTCTTGATTTATTCACTTAATTTTTTTTCATTTTTATTTTTTGATATTTTCAATGAATAATCCTTGGTCATTGTGTTCCACTGTTTGTGCGTGTAATTTTCGTAATCTAATTAAAGCCGTTCCATCAACGTTTGTATAGCGCTGAATGCAAATTTTGTATTCAGTTGTTTCTGGAACAACGTAAACTATCTCATAACGTTTGTATCTTTGAAAGCTGGTTTTTATAAACTACAACAACAACAACAACAACAACAACAACAACAACAACGTTAACAGTAACATTACTGAGTCCACAAAAACAACCATAAATCCGAAACAAAAACAATACAAAAATAAACTTAACTGTAACAAAGTCAACAACTGAAACTAAAAAAACAACAAATAATGAAACAACAACAAACGCAACAACAACTGCAACAACAACAACAAATGCAGCAGCAATCGCATGTTGACAACACCATGAAATCCCACCTTGCCAAACAGTCATTTTTCCAGAATTTCCAACATCTTCCGTTGGAACAACAACAATATCAACAGCAACACCAACAACATCCGCAAAAACAAAATCATAATCAACAACAACAACAATATGTTATTCAACATCTCAATCTCACAACACTGACTCTTCCTCAATCTAAACCAATCATGAGTTCACACGTTAACAACAGCAACTACAACAACATCAACAATAGCAACTACAACAACATCAACAATAGCAACTACAACAACATCAACAATAGCAACTACAACAACCACATCAATAGCAACTACAGCAACAGCAACAATTACAACAACAGCATCAACAACATCGGCAACACCAACTCACAACGTCAACAAACCCTACCTTTTCGACAACATCTATTCAACAATCACCAAATGCCACAACAACCTTTTCACTACCAACAACAACAGCAAAATAAGATACTTTATCAGAATCTACAACAACATTTACAACAACCACTTCAACATCACCAACAACAACATCAACAAAAACAATTTAACAACAAACAAACCAACATCCAAACTCCTCAAGTCAATTATAACGGTCCAGGCTGTAATTACCGTCATCATGGAAGTAGAAACATTTGTAGGAATTTAATTAACAACTCTTACAACGACAACAATAACAACGGGGAAATCAACAACACCAACAACAACATTGACAACAACACCAACAACATTGACAACAACACCAACAACAACATTGACAACAACACCAACAACAACATTGACAACAACACCAACAACAACATTGACAACAACACCAACAACAACATTGACAACAACAACATTGACAACAACACCAACAACATTGACAACAACACCAACAACAACATTGACAACAACACCAACAACAACATTGACAACAACACCAACAACAACATTGACAACAACACCAACAACAACATTGACAACAACAACATTGACAACAACACCAACAACATTGACAACAACACCAACAACAACATTGACAACAACACCAACAACAACATTGACAACAACACCAACAACAACAACAGCATAATTCACAATAATAGAACCGGTACCTTTATCAACAACTATGAAAACAAAAACTACAACAACTACAAGAACATCAACAACAATAACAACAACATCAACAACAATAACAACATCAACAATAACAACATCAACAACAACAACATCAACAACAATAACAACAACATCAACAATAACAACAATATCAACAACAACAACAATATCAACAACAACAACGTGTATAAACTTATTTCGACAAACAATAGCATGGAACCAAGGGCCTTTCCCGTCAACGGTTGTAGTGCCTTATCGGGTTTTCTTCCTCTCTCCTCACCTCCTCCCTATCTCACCCACAACGAGTCCTCTCGCACCCTCATGGGTAACAACATGAGCAGAGCTTGCAACCATGACAACACAACCGCCACGAGTCTCAAAAATGATTTTATTAATAATAGTAATAATAATAATAACTCTTATTATTATAATAAAAATGAAAATAATATAAATAACAGTCATAAAGATGATAATAACAAAACAAGTATAAACAACAACAACGAAAATAGAAATACCGATAATAATAATAATAACAATAATAACAATAATAATAATAATAATAACATTATTTATACAAACGCACCAACAAACAATGATGCCATAGGCAACTCTGCTACCAATGCGGCCTACCAAGACCCACTAAGCACTAATGCCTCTATAGAGCTGTGTGATGCCAACACACACCTCTCCGACTCATGCAAAAACACTCACAATGGTGTTGTAACGTCACGTAACAATGCCAAAAGGAGCAACGAGAATGACAATGAGAGAAATAAAAATAATAATATCAATAATAATAATTATTATAGACATAATATCAATAATAATAATAATATCAATAGTAATAATAATAATATCAATAATAGTAATAATAATAATGATATCAATAATTATAATAATAATAAGGAGTGTAGTTATGTTAACGGTAATAATAGAGATTATAACAATAAAAGCTACTACAATAACCAAGATACCAATAAAAGTAAAAATAATAATAATAAAGATACTTGCACTAATGATAATAAGGTGAATAATGATAATAATAAGAATATTAATAATAATAATAATAATAATAATAATATCAATAATAACAATAATAACAATAATAACAATAATAACAATAATAACAATATCGATGGCAATAGTAATTATCTCTTCGGCCGCCATTACAGCCGCCATTACAGCCGCCAAATTACCTCAAATGGAACTTGTGACAGCAACCATCAAACCTCCCCATCCGGTATTGGCAATAATAATAATAATAATAATAATAATTATAATAATAATAATAATAATAATAATAATAATAATAATAATAATAATAATATCAATAATAATAATAATAATAATATCAATAATAATAATAATAATAATAATAATAATAATAATAATAATAATAATAATAATAATAATAATAATAACAATAATAATAATAATAATAATAACAATACTAATAATAATAATAATAATAACGGTGGAAGAACTAATAATATGAATAACTACAACAATAATAATAACAGCATGCAAACCTTTCCAGGCACTCTGAGCCATTGCAACGGCCATGGGGATGTAACTAGACGTACTAGTAACAACAAGGCTTTCATGGTCCAGACACTTCATACCGCTACCGATACCAACTTTTCCGATACCAACTTTTCCGATAACACTCTCACTGATGCGCATTCCGTCGATACCAATGGTTCGGAAGGTAAAAAGCCTGTCGGTGACGTAGACAGCCGTTGCCCTGGCAACAACAACAATGACAACAACAATGACAACAACAACAACAACGACAAAAACAACAGCAACAACAACGAAAACAACCTCGACCTGCCGTTCAGAACAGATAAGTCCCCCGTGGCTTTCACCATAATGTTCAACAACAGCACCGAAAATGTCAATAACAACAAAAAAGACACTAACAACAAGAAAGATAAAAACAACAACAACAGTGACGTCATGAAAACTAATCATGACAATAGCAACATTTTCAGAGGTTCTAACAACAAAAAAAGTATAAGAGATACCACTAGTAACAACACCAACAACAACAAGGCTCCCAACAAGGACCCATACGACAACAACCCATACAACAACCCATACAACAACCCATACAACAACCCATACAACAACCCATACAACAACCCATACAACAACCCATACAACAACCCATACAACAACCCATACAACAACTCATACAACAACCCATACAACAACAACAATGACTACAACGAGACCCGCTATAACAACAAGCTCAGTGAAATCACAGCCAGACTGGTGCAGAAGCGACTGGCAAGGGCCAAGTCCCAGGGCCGACCTGAGGTTGTCATTGTTGTCACGTGTTGCATTGTTGTCACATGTTGCATTGTTGTCACGTGTTGCATTGTTGTCACATGTTGCATTGTTGTCACGTGTTGCATTGTTTTCACGTGTTGTCACAAGCTGTCACACAGACCTCCTTGCTATGACCCTCGCTAATCAAACCGAATTGTCACTCTTGATCTCACTGTCTACCACCCTTTGTTATGACATGTCAAACTGAATTATCATTCAGTTCTGACCTATTTAACTGAATTATTAGTTTGTTTTGACCTATTTAACTGAAGTATTTGTTTTGACCTATTCAACTGTATTATCATTCTTTGTTTTGAATTAATTAACTGAAATTTTATTCTTTTCTTTGACCTACTTTACTAAATTATCCCGCTGTTCCGACATATTTCACTCAGTTATTATTCTTTGTTTTAACTTATTCAACTGAAATTTAATAATTTTCTTTGACCTACTTAACTGAGTTTTTTTTTCTTTGTTTTGAACTATTTAATGAAATGGCATTCTTTGTTCTTGTATTCTAAGCCAAATTATTTTTTGTCTTTGTTTTTTGAACCAATCCTTTGTCTTGTTGTACTGAACTGTAATGAAATCCTTTTGAAGATTCAATTATAAACTCCCAAACATCATGAATGACCTCATTATTTTTGTAGCGCATTTTGAATTTATTAATTCTGATGGTAACTCCTCTTTGTTGTTGATAGCTTGTCAAAAACAGAGTCTGTTTTCTTAATTTGCAAAATAAGTTTTTTTTTTATTTATTTATTAAATCGTTTATTTTGATATTTTATCAAATAATTAAATAAATTTTTCTTTTTCTTTTTTTTCAGCTCGCCAAGAGACCGAACTCGGAAAATGTGGTCAAAAGAAGCAACTCTGCCAAACGAAACACTCCCAACCTCTGTTCTGTTACCTTTGATCAAACAACCGCCCACACATCCAACCACACATCAACCTACACACCTAACCACACATCCACACACACATCCGCACACACATCCACAAACACATCCACACATACATCCACCGAAACAACCAACCACACGTCCAACCACGCAACCAGTCACACATTCAACTCCACAACTAACAACACACCAAGCAGCTTAAACTTTCCAACGTCTGACCTCAACAACGATCAAAGAGGAACCGACCGTTACGAACAAAATAAACGTCAATCTGCAAGTTTGGTGAAGAGTTATTCAGTTCACCAGAGTTCCAGGAGGAGCAGAGAGACGAGAAGAGACAAAGCTTTGAAGGTCAGCAAATGCTACAGCCTCGTCAACCACAGCGTCCTTACGGATGGAAGTTTAAACGAAGCTATTAAAGGTGGAACAATGGGTGAGACAATGAATGAAGAAAGGAAAGAAAAAACAAAAGAAAACATGAAGGAAGGAACGAAAGAGGGAATGAAGGGAAGAATGAAAGAAGGAATAAAGGAAGGAATGAAGGAAGGAATGAAGGAAGGAATAAAGGAAGGAACGAAAACAAACGACAAAACAACCGCTTCAAAGACGCCACCTGTCGACAACAGAGGCATTTTGAAGAAAAAAAACGCATTAAAGCTTAGCAAGTCGTTGAAGGTTGAATGTCTGCAAAGAACCAGGGAGGGTGGAGAGAAAGAAAAAGCTTCAGAAGACTCCAAAGGACGCAAAGAGGCGCTTGAGAACCAAGACTCAAGCGCCAAAAGTGACGCCGCCAGTGATGCCGGCACGTACGTGGTGGAGGGCGGAGATGGTGGTGAAGAGGAAGAGGAAGAAGATGTTAAACGAGTCATGGATCAGATTCCATATGTGTTTGGACTGGAAAACGGAATGGACGGAGTGAGTGGGAATAATTTGTGAACTTCAAGCTTGAAATTGATACTCGACTGTGAATAAATCCACCTGTGTTTTAACATTTATAATGGATTTTGATTTTAGGTCTTTTTTAAATAATAAGTGTGCAAAAAAAAGAAAAAAAAAACACACATACACACACACACACACACACACACACACACACACACACACACACACACACACACACACACACACACACAACCTCCCTTTTCCCAGGTAAACTTGAACACATCTCTACCGGTTAATTTCATGAAAACAAAAACAGAAAAATCCAACAAAGAAATAAATAAATCCCAAAGAACCAAAACCTCCCCGAAAAGATTCCTCCCAACCCCACCCTCTAGCGAAGGAAGAGTAAAAGCGAAGATTAATATTTTCAACCAAGACCCTCTCAAGAGCTGCCTTATCAGAAGTTCTTTCTTCAACAAATCACCCGTTGATAACACACAGCTTGCAACTGCTAACGGGTGCGTTGGGGGTCGGGTGCTGTTGGGGATAAGATTGAATGTGAGAATGTGCTCTTGAACGCTTTTGAACAGTGTGGAATCAGCGCTAAATAAATGAGTTGATTAGATAAGATTAGAAAGTGATTAGAAAGTGACTGAGTTATAAGCAAGAGGGTTTGGGTCTTTTGGAGGTTAAGTTTGAATTGGAATTCATTTTTGGGGGTTAAAAAGATTTTTAAGTTTTCGATGGACTTTCATGTTTTTGTTGGAAATGGAAATTCATTTTTGAGTTCTTTGCAAATCTTTTAAAAATTTTAAACTCATGGTTTCAGATTGGTTCGTCGTAGTAGGACTCCAACCAGCAAGACAACTTCCTTGACGCAGAAGGCGTCCACAAGGGCTTCCACCCCTCACAGGGAAGTCAGAAGAACCCCCACAACCCTCCACTTCTCCGACACTTCTTCCAAACCAAGCCACCTTCACAGGTTGAATCAGTCATTCCACTACGAAAGTTCCCTTCGAACCTACAGCAGTGGGTCAAGCTCCAACAGTTTCACAAGCAGCACAGAGCCCGCTGTTAAGTTGTTGGCTTCCAAACGACATCAGTCACCCTTCTCGTCCAGCCATCGAAACACCTCCTCCATCAACCCTCCTTCTTCAACCGCTGACAGTCGCCACAAAAGGTTGGCAAGAGCCAGGTCGGCTGGTCGTCAGCAGACGGACCAAGATATCTCATTCACGCCATCACTACTCTATGATTTCGATCAAAAACCGCGAAGCCATCCTCCCCAAACCAACCACGTTTCTCCAAACGTCTTTTCGATAGGAAACAACGTTAGAAGCACTCAAAACCCAGCACAAGCACCAGTCACCACTGAACACTGCACGACAAACAACTCAACACACCCCCTCTCAGCCCATGAAACTCAGCTCCTCCCAGCTCATGCAACACACCCCACCAGCCGTCAAGGGTACAGTCGCAAGCATAAAAGCCTCGAACGATGCACACAAATCTCCTGCACTCCCCACGAGAAGAGACCCTTGGTGGAACAAGGCGATGTTGCTTCGTACGACCAACGTGTTTTTTCCGATCTAAAAAGCAACTTGTCGAAAGGAACATCTCTAAAAAATAATTCACCCAAAAATAATTCACCCAAAAATAATTCACCCAAAAATAATTCACCCAAAAACAATTCACCCAAAAATAATTCACCCAAAAGCAATTCACCCAAAAGCAATTCACCCAAAAGCAATTCACCTGATAGCAATTCACCTAAAAACACTACGCCTAAAAAAAACCATCCAAAGAGTAACTCCTCACGGAACGGCTCTTCGAAGGGTTCTTCAACCAAGGGAGGGAGTGTGCAAGAGACGTCTCCCCGAGAAGGATCGCCCACGAGGGTGAAGTTGGAAGGGGTTGAAGAGATTTGTTTCAGCACATTTACTAGGAAAAGTCCCAAACGGTCCTGCAATGGTGGTGTGGTGGAAGTTGGTGGGAAAGATGGGCAGAAGGGAGGAGAGGAGCAAGGTGAGGGAGGTGACAAAAATGGAGGAGTGAGAGAAAAAGATGAAGAAGAAGAAAAAGAGAAGAATGAAAAGAATGGAGAAATAAAAGATGATGGAAAAGTTGGGAAAGGTGAGAAGGGTGGGGATTTTGGGGGGTGTGGAGGTGTGGAAGGGTTGTCCCCGCAGAAGAGGCTCCTGGTGCAGGAGTTCCTCAGGGAGATTGAGAACAAAACTGTTGAATTCATCACCAAGCTTGGGTGAGCAGTCTGTCCTTGCTATCACGATCTTTTTTCGTCAATAGCTCACAGCAGCTTTTTTTATTTAAAAGAATTTAATTTTAATCGCTAGATGGCAGCTAGCAATTTTGTTTATAGGTTCTGAACTGATGAATACCAACATGTAGGACAGAAGAAATCAGAAAACAATTTTTATTTCAGAATTAAAGATTTTCCCGTCGCTCCAACACCCTCACACCCAAGCAACTCCCGTCTCCTTGGTTACATCTCTCTATTGCACAAACTCCAGACCGCTGCAAAGGTGATCATCTATTTTTTCGTTACTTTGAAAAATAACTTGTTATTTATAATAATTTTTCCCACCTTTTTCAATTTTTTTAAAATTTCAGTGTTTATATAGTTTATTTATATATATTTTTATTTTTTTTCATATTTTTTAATACTTTTTTCAAATGTTTTTTTTCATATTTTTCTCAATTTTTTATTTTTTTCAACAAAACACCATAAAATTATCAATTTCCCAACTTTCAATTTCGTTGAAAAATTAACTTAAATCTCAATTTTCTTAAAAATAAACTCTACATTTGCATCCCTTCCAACAGCAGAACCAACATCCACAGTCAATAATATCAGAAACGCAAGAACACTTTTAGGATTCTTTCGACGTTTTGCCAAATGGCGGTTTTTGCCTTATTGATTCTACAATATGGAAAATAAAAAAAGAATTCACAGGAAAAATAATGGTCCGATTGTATGGGAGGTTTTGAATGTTTATTATTATTATTATTATTATTATTATTATTATTATTATTATTATTATTATTATTATTATTATTGTTGTTGTTATTGTTATTATTGTTATTTTTATTATTATTATTATTATTATTATTATTATTAATATTATTATTATTATTATTATTATTAGTAGTAGTAGTAGTAGTAGTAGTAGTAGTAGTAGTAGTAGTAGTAGTAGTAGTAGTAGTAGTAGTAGTAGTAGTAGTAGTACTATTATTATTATTCATTTATTTCCATTTTTATTATTGTTATTCTTCAATTTAATTTTTTTAATCAACGTTTTCAATTTTTTTTACTCATTTTTATTTTATTTTATATCTTATTTCATTTTTCACTTATTTTTTTTCATTCGTTTCATATTCCTATCACTCATTATCAACATTCTGAACAAACATATCCTATCTATCCCAAAACTCCTTCAACCTTTCGTAAGCAAACATCCATCCTCTCCTCCCCCTCACCATCCCTTCACCATGTCATGTCGACTAGATTTTTTCTTTTTAATTTCACTTTTAGTACTTTTTTATTTTTTTATTTTTCACTCGTTTCTTTCAATTTTTCAAATCGTTTATTTTTTATTCTTTGTTTTATTTCATTTTAATTTCCAGCTTTTTTTTATTTTATGTTATTTTAATTCCTTGTTTCATTTCTTTTATTTTGTTGATATTTGTATTATTTGCATTTTATGATCTTTTGATTACAAACTTTATTTTTGTTTGTTTTTGTCCATTCACAACTTTTATTCAAGTTGTGTATAACTTCCACCACCATTTGCACACTTGCGTAGTTTTCATTAATGGCCGGAATTCTCCCATGCTCCTTCCATACCGATTTTATTTTTTATTATCATTCATTATTTTATTTTTTTATACTATAATGGTACTACTACTACTACTACTACTACTACTTCTACTACTACTACTACTACTACTACTACTACTACTACTACTACTACTACTACTACTACTACTACTAATAGTAATAATAATAATTATTTTTATTATTTTATTATAATTTTTTCAATTTATTTTTATTGTTTTTAGTATCATTATTATTATTACTATTATTATTTTTATTATAATAATAATAATAATAATAATAATAATAATTATTATTATTATTATTATTATTATTATTATTATTATTATTATTATGACTTGAATGGCTTGGAAACTCTACGGGGTCAACGCCACTATAATAAAATTTGTATTGTATTGTATTTCATTGTATTTTATGGTATTCTTTTGTATTTTATTGTATTCTTTTGTATTTTATTGTATTGTATTGTATTCCTTCGTATTTTATTATATTGTATCCCACTTCCTCCATACCCGCACCCACTTTAAGGCGCCGTAGCCTTCATGGAGTTTTTGTGATGCAAATAAACACAAGTTCACGAATGGCTTGTTGTGTTCACGGAAGGATTTAAGACAAGTGAAGACTCATCACCCTTCTCAATGGGGTGAAGAAGGAGGCTTCAACAGGTTATATAACAACCGTTTGTGCTGCTGGTGTTGTTGTTTGGTGTTGTGGCGCTGTTGAGGGTTTTGTGGTGTTGTTTTATGCTTTGGTGTTTACTTTTATGGTGTTGTTTAGCGTTCTGACGCTGTTTAGTGTTATGGGGGTGTTAAGCCTTTTATGGAGGTTTTTGATTGTTCGCTGGCTGTTCCAGAGCGCCTTTGCGAAGCACTTGAAGCTTTATTAGGGAGTCTTTCAAGGGCCCATGCCACTAGGAAGCGGGAAACTAGGCAACCGCACGGAGTTAAACTTTTGAATTTATTCTTCTCTAAACATTTTATAGCGCCGAATGGTAGTAATCAAAATTGTTCAATCTGTTTTGCTCGAAATATTTTTATAGCGCCAATTTTGAGGTTCAAAAGATTTTTTTAGTGGTCCAAGACATCGAACGAAAGCAAAGCTTTGATAAAAAAAACACTGATCATTATTGAATTTTTTTAATTTTTGAAATTCCGTTTTTCCAAAAGTTCCGAAATAATCCTACCTTTCAGCCTCGTAAATCCTATCTCGATCGACATCCTCAAAAAGAAAAAAATATTCAACGCCTTCACAGCGTGCAGGGGTTGTTTCCATTATGAAATGAGTTATTAAAAGGTATAATGGACCAATATTATTCATATTGAATCATAACTTATGATGGATTGTTTCATAAATGAGATGATAAGGCCCGGTCCCATCAATATGAATTATAATTTTGAAAATTAGAAAATAAATAATGAAAAATAACAATATTTCTGATTTTATTTTAAAAAAATTAAATATTTTTCAATGAATTTATCAAAAAAGTGGAAAGGTAAGGAGAGAGTGTTGAGCGTAAGATGTACCTCTAATATAGCTCCAGTGTATCTCCAGTGTATCTCCAGTGTATCTCCAGTGTATCTCCAGTGTATCTCCAGTGTATCTCCAGTGTATCTCCAGTGTATCTCCAGTGTATCTCCAGTGTATCTCCAGTGTATCTCCAGTGTATCTCCAGTGTATCTCCAGTGTATCTCCAGTGTATCTCCAGTGTATCTCCAGTGTATCTCCAGTGTATCTCCAGTGTATCTCCAGTGTATCTCCAGTGTATCTCCAGTGTATCTCCAGTGTAGCTCTAGTGTATCTCCAGTGTATCTCCAGTGTATCTCCAGTGTATCTCCAGTGTATCTCCAGTGTATCTCCAGTGTATCTCCATTGTATCTCCATTGTATCTCCAGTGTATCTCCAGTGTATCTCCAGCGTATCTCCAGCGTATCTCCAGTGTATCTCCAGTGTATCTCCAGTGTATCTCCAGTGTATCTCCAGTGTATCTTCAGTGTATCTACAGTGTATCTACAGTGTATCTCCAGTGTATCTCCAGTGTATCTCCAGTGTATCTCCAGTGTATCTCCAGTGTATCTCCAGTGTATCTCCAGTGTATCTCCAGTGTATCTTCAGTGTATCTACAGTGTATCTCCAGTGTATCTCCAGCGTATCTCCAGTGTATCTCCAGTGTATCTCCAGTGTATCTCCAGTGTATCTCCAGTGTATCTCCAGTGTATCTCCAGTGTATCTCCAGTGTATCTCCAGTGTATCTACAGTGTATCTCCAGTGTATCTTCAGTGTATCTACAGTGTATCTACAGTGTATCTCCAGTGTATCTCCAGTGTATCTCCAGTGTATCTCCAGTGTATCTCCAGTGTATCTCCAGTGTATCTTCAGTGTATCTACAGTGTATCTCCAGTGTATCTCCAGCGTATCTCCAGTGTATCTCCAGTGTATCTCCAGTGTATCTCCAGTGTATCTCCAGTGTATCTCCAGTGTATCTCCAGTGTATCTCCAGTGTATCTACAGTGTATCTCCAGCGTATCTCCAGCGTATCTCCAGCGTATCTCCAATGTATCTCCGATGTATATCTAATATATCTCTAGTGTGTCTCCAGTGTTGCTCCACTGTATCTCCAGTTTATCTCTAGTGTACATGCGATGATTCAGTGGCGTAACGCCATTCTTTGTTTTGTTTATTGTTTGTTTATATTATTTTTTTTTTTTTATTATTAATAATTGTTTTGTTTGATTTTTTTATTACTATTATAGTATTTTTTGAATGATCAATATTATGATGATGATGATTATTATTAATTTTATTATTCATTTTTTTATTTATGTTGTTCAAGCAGCTCCACTTACTTGTTTATTTAGGTCAAAGAAATAAATAAAAGATTGCAAAGTTTGAGAGAAAAGTTTACATTTCTTGAGTTAATGAGGTAGAAGAAAAAAATCAACAAAGAAATAAAAACCTAGAAAAGAAAAAAAAACTACAAAAAAAAACGAGAAAAAAAACGAGAAAAAAAGGAGAAGACAAGATGGAGAAAGTGTGTGCGTAGGAAGTTTAAGGTTCATTAGAAGGGACAATGTTGATTGTTGTCCTTCGAGTGCCTCCTAGTAACTCTCCTCTCTTCCTCCCTCTTTCCTCCCCCTTCCTCCCCCTTATCCCTCTTTCCTCCCCCTTCCTCCCCCTTATCCCTCTTTCCTCCCCCTTCCTCCCCCTTATTCCTCTTCCTCCCCTCTTTCCCCCCTTTCCTCCCCTCTTTCTCCCCCTTTTTTCCCTTTCCTCTCCATGCAAGGTGGTGTCATGGAACCTCTCTTCATGCCTGGTGGTGATGGTTGCATGATGTTGCGTGATGGCATTGTTTCGTTTCTGTTTTGACTTGTTACGAGGTCTTTGTTTTATTCTATGTTATTCTGTGGTGTATCTTTGTCATTCTTTTCTGTTTCTCTGTTTTTTTATTTCTTTGTTATCCCATTTCGTTTTTTGTTATCTCATTTTGTTTTTCGTTATTCATTTTGTTTCTTTGTTATTAATTTTGTTTCTTTGTTATTCATTTTGTTTCTTTGTTATTCATTTTGTTTCTTTGTTATTCATTTTGTTTCTTTGTTATTCATTTTGTTTCTTTGTTATTTATTTTGTTTCTTTGTTATTCATTTTGTTTCTTTGTTATTCATTTTGTTTCTTTGTTATTCATTTTATTTCTTTGTTATTCCACTTTCCTTTTTGTTATTAATTTCTTTTTTTTTTCATTGTTATTTAGCTTGAAGTGGTTTCAAAATGGCACACAATCTGCCTTCTTTCAACGCATGAACCTTGAATATGAATGCTGCATTCTCAAGAACACGTCAAAAGAAGTGCCATTCTCAAACAACAACAACAACAACAACAACAACAACAACAACAACAACAACAACAACAACAACAACAACAACAATTTACAACAACTATAACAACACATCAAAAACAATAAAAATAACGACAACAACATAAATAACAAAAAACTAACAGAAGATTATCAAATAACAATAACAACAACAACAACAACATTAACAATGACAAAAACAACAATAGTAACGACAAAAACAACACTAGCAACGACAACAGCAATAAAAATAACAACGACCACAGCAACAACAATATCAGCGACAGCCACAACAACACCACTGCGGGCTAGTGAGCCAATGCAGAGAACTTCAAACCGCTCTGAGGCTTCGAAGAGGATTTCAAGGAAGAGTTTTCGAGTGATGTTTGGGTTCTCCCTTCGGAGTATCAGTCGAATGATGATGTTTCGAAGTTGAAACTCAAGTCGCCGTTAACTTTTGAAGTATTTAAAAGTTAAATCAAGTTTCAGAGTTGACGAATTGTTTTGAAAATTGAAAAATTCTGCTTTAAGGCCAAATATTTGTTTTGAGAAGCAAACAAGTTGTGTTTGAAGTGGCATACTTGGCGTTAAAGCATGCGCCTTGAGAATTCAAAGAATATAAATCAAGCAAACACCAAGGCAGGTTGTGAGAGGCCGGGTCGTTGAGGCTCTAGAATGCAGTGTTTGCTTGGGCATGGTGTGGTACGATATGTGATACAATGTGTGATACAATATGTGATACAATATGTGATACAATGTGTATACAATATGTGATACAATGTGTGATACAATATGTGATACAATATGTGATACAATGTGTGATACAATATGTGATACAATGTGTGGTACAATATGTGATACAATATGTGATACAATGTGTATACAATATGTGATACAATGTGTGATACAATATGTGATACAATGTGTGATACAATGTGTGGTACAATATGTGATACAATATGTGATACAATGTGTGGTACAATATGTGATACAATATGTGATACAATATGTGATACAATATGCAATTACATATAGTACAATATGATAACATTAGGTAGGATACAATAGAAGATAATACAATTTAGTATGATAAAATACAATTAAGTGTAATCAAAAAAGATACAATACATTATATGCAATAAGCTGATACAATGGAATATAGTGTTGTTAGTGATTATAGAATTGAATAAAATTATTTATGTTTCACTGCATTTTAATATTGCGTAAGAGCAATGCAAGGACTATGCTGAAGTCCACATCCCTCACAACAAAAAAAAACAAATAATAACAAAAATCACAACAGTAACAACAGTAACAACAACCACAACAGTTACTTCAACGCTAACCATAACAACAACCATAACACTCAGAACATTAACAACTCTAACAGTAACAAAATAAGACAACAACAGTCGCATGATATGGCAACAACAACATCAACAACAACAAAATCAACAACATCAGCAAAAATATCAACAACATCAACAACAAAAATCAACAACAACGACATCAACAAAAGAATCAAGAACAACAACAACGGTCACGTGAGATGACGACATGATGGATGGAAGGGGGTGGGCTTTAAAGTCCACTCAATCACGTCAATGACGTCAGCACCGCATGCCGTGCCATGCACCTCAGCAACAGGGCCCAGTAGGCTGTGATGGATTGCTGAGAAAATATTAAATGAATAAATGAGTGATTATTCAATTGATTTTTAAGTGCATTTTTCAATTTTATGTAAATTAATAAATAAATAAATAACGTATAAAGTAGATAAATTAATTAACCAATCAATAATAATTATAATTAAAGAAAAAAATAATAATAAAATTAAAAAAAAAAAAATAATAATAATAATAATAATAATAATAATAATTATTATTATTATTATTATTATTATTATTATTATTAGTATTAGTATTATTATTATTTTTTTTAAATTATTATTATTATTTTTTTTTTTAATTTTATTTTTATTATTATTATTATAATTATAATTATTTTTATTTTTATTATTTTTATTTTTATTATTATTATTATTATTATTATTATTATTATTATTATTATTATTATTATTATTTTTTTTTTTTTTTTTTTTTTTATTATTATTATTATTATTATTATTATTATTATTATTATTATTATTATTATTATTATTATTATTATTATTATTATTATTATTATTGTTATTATTATTATTATTATTATTATTATTATTATTATTAGTAGTAGTATTATTATTATTATTATTATTATTATTATTGTTATTATTATTATTATTATTGTTGTTATTATTATTATTATTATTATTATTATTATTATTATTATTATTATTTTTTATTATTATTATTATTATTATTATTATTATTATTATTATTATTATTATTATTATTATTATTATTATTATTATTATTATTATTATTATTATTATTATTATTAATTTTACAACAAAAGAAGCGCCAGTTACGACCTATCAGACCACCTCGTGACAAGACAAACTAACATAGTTCGTCATCCACCCAACCTGTGTTCTTCTTTTCGACTCCTCAGTCTTGTGTGGTGTCACTAGAGGTCTTTGTGTGGCGTTGCTAGGTGTCTTTGTGTGGCGTTGCTAGGGGTCTTTGTGTGGCGTTGCTAGGGGCTTTTGTGTGGTGTTGTTAAGAGGAGGTCTTTGTCGTGTTGTTAAAAAACATTTTGAAGTGTTGTTAGAAAAAATTTTGTTGCTGAAGAGGCTTTTGTGTGGTGTTGCTAAGAGCATTTTTCGAAGATTTAGGCTGTCGTTTTCGACGTGGATGCATTCCACCATGCATTCCCCCATGCACTCACCATGCTCTCAACATGCATATCACCATGCACCCAACATGCACTCAACATGCATTCCACCATGCACCCAACATGCACTCACCATGCACCCACCATGCACTCACCATGCACCCCGCCATGCACCTTCCATGCACCCCACCATGCACCCACCATGCACCCACCATGCACCCACCATGCACCCATCATGCACCCATCATGCACCCATCATGCACCCATCATGCACCCATCATGCACCCATCATGCACCTATCTATGCACCCACACACAAAAAGCTGTATTTAACTACTAAAATTAGCTTATGATACTACTAATGTTAAATAGTCAACCTCATATTGAACTAATGATTGAACGAGGAAGCGAATGATGGATTGAATGCAGGGATGAAAGAAGAACGAAGAAAGGATGGAGAAGGAAAGAAGAAAATTTAAAGAATGAATGAAGAAGGATTGAAGGAAGAATGAATGAAGAAGGATTGAGGGAAGAATAAATGAAGAAGGATTGAAGGAAGAATGAATGAGAAACGAAGGAAGAATGAAAGAAGGAGTGAAGAAAGAATGAAAGAAGGTTGGAGGAGGATGAATGATTGAAGTATGTACTTGACAGGGTTCATGATTGATGGACGCAATTACTCTCGTTCACTTGTGAGGGTGGTGTTTACAATGGACACTGAAGAGGGTGATTTATCTGCTTGGAGTGGTCATGTCAACCGCTCCACATGAGAATGAAGAAGAAAAAAAAAGAAGACGATGGCGATCAAAAGAAGAAGAAAAAGAAAAAAAAAGAGAAAAACATGACGCAAAAGAAAAAGAAAAAAAATAAAAACTCTAAAGAAGATGGTGTATCAAGTATTTTTAGATGTACTCGTATTGAAATAGTAGAGATAAAAGTTGCAAAAAATCAATATTTTGTGAGAATTTTTGCAATAAGTTTCTGAAATAGGGTATTGTGTGAAACGCTAAAGTTTAAAGATTGTATAGTAATGATATTCATACAGTCTTCATCAAAACTCTCTTACCTTAAGTAGGCTTGCAAACTGGGTTGATGGTCAAGTTAAGAAAAGGTTTTGTTGAAAATGAGTTTTTAGCTTGTTAAAAAAAACCTATCAGCGAAGTTAACAAGCGGAGTTTTGGTGGAGAGGAGTTCCATGGTTAGGAGCAGTAAGGGAAAAAGAGCGATGAGCGAAGAGGTTTGAAAAACTGGAGGCTACATTAAGAAAATTGCCAACGGACAAAATTCGTTTTTGGTGGAGTTAACCATGAAGTAGCTTTGGGAGAACCACTTGATAAGAATGGAAAAAAAGACGAATATCGTGTCAAGGTTGTCGTAGAGCACTTCAATGAAAAGACTTGTGTCATCAGTAAACTGACGGAAGGGTAAGCCGTGTTGCTGGATACTTTTGCTAACAAGTAAGAAAGAAAGTATGAGACCAAGAACTGACCCTTGGGGACGCCAGCCTTTAGGGAGGTGGTAAGAAAAAAAAGTCACCCGTCTGAAGAACTGTTCGCGTTCGAATAGGTGAAATCTGAGCCATGAAAGAACGAGATCAGAGATATTAAAATAGTTTTCAGCCAGTCAATGAGAATTTTATGGTCAATAGTATCGAGGATAACATATAGACGCAAAGTAACCAGGGCAGCAGTGCGACCAGTGGCACAGAGTTTACGGAGATCATCTGTGATATGCAGGAACGCTGTCTCAGTGGATTGGTAGAGATTGAAACTGAGAGACGAAGAATTATGTGGCATGGTTCAGAAGAGAACGAACCTTTCCATGATCTTGGAGAAGGAGGTAAGATTAGAAATGGGGCGATGGTTGAAAGGTTGAAGAGAGTCGAAATTCTTACATAATATATTTGAAAAATTAAGAATTTTATTAATTATACCTGAAATATGACTGCGCGAGAAAATCAGTCGAAATAGCTTTGTTGAGTTAATGTCATTGGCTACAAAGCTTTTAATTTTTAAGTCGTTATTTTTCAATTTACGAAAATTAAGCGAATCGAATGATAAAGTATGGAATCGATTTCACACTCAAACATGAACGAACGAATGAATAAATGAATGAATAAATGAATGAATAAATAAGGTTATTATTGAACAATTATATAAATAAATGGGGTATTCTGTTAATTAAGTAACGAATAAATGAATGAATTAATGAATAATCGAACGAATGACGAATGAACTGATGACATAGGTAAATCATGGAACCAACAAACCAATAAACCAACCAACCAGTGAACCAACAAACCAATAAACCAACCAACCAGCAAACCAACCAGCAAACCAACCCGCGACCAACCACCAGCGAACTAATTAACTAAGGAACAAACGAAATAAAGTTCATAGTACTACAAACAAACTTCAGTTTAATTGGAGGTTCGAAGCTGTGGGTGAATCATGTCAATACTCAGCAAACCAATGTAAACTATTACGCGCTACAAAATGTTTTCAACGCTTTAGGAATTTGTCAAAGGGCAAAAATTTGCGTTTCTAGAAAGTGAGAGACGTAAATTAGGGCCAATAAAGGAGGTGCATTTGAAATTCTTTGGATTCCCTCTTTATCTTGTGATTGCTGAGGTCTGCTGCGCACATCGTTCTACATAGATCAAGTCTCAATCCACCAACCACTCAACAACCAAGCACGTATACATTCAGCGTATCGTCACGTACGCACACCGCAGGCACGCCTACACACACAGCCTCCCACACACAGCCTCCCACACACGCACAAAACACAAACACACACACACACACACACACACACACACACACACACACACACACACACACACACACACACACACACACACACACACACACACACACACACACACACACACAAACACACACACACACACACACACACAACACACACACACACACACACACACAAATACATACAAACAGATAGAGGGTTTTTGGAAATGTGTTTTTAATTAGGAAATGACTGAACTATAAAACACAGCGATCAATTCATCAGACAGTGTCTCAGCGGCTGAAGCATGGAAGCTCCTTTCAACACTAATCTAACCTCATCTAACCCACTCTTATTTAATCTAATCCAACCCAGTCTCATTTCATCTAATCTTATCTCATCTAACCTTATTTCATCTTATCTAATCTCAGCTAACCTTGTTCCATCTAATCTAATCTCAGCTAACCTTATTCCATCTAATCTAATCTCATCTAATCTAATCTCATCTAATCTTATTTTATCTGATCTAATCTCATCTAACCTTGTTCCATCTAATCTAATCTCATATAATCTTATTAAATCTAATCTAACCTCATCTTATCTTATCCCACTTGCTCTATTCAAATCGAAAAGTTTCATAGCGCTGAGCTCATGCTATTCAGAAGCGCTCTTTCTCTTCTTACACTAGCGCTTCTTGTTATCATTTTGTTCAAAGCCTATTGAAAACAATCTAATCTTATCAATGTATTTGCCTCACTCATTCATGCAGGATTATATTATACATTATATTTTTTATTATTATTTTTATTTTATTATTATTATTTTTATTATTATTATTATTATTTATTATTATTATTATTTTATTTTTTTTTTATTTTATTATTATTATTTTTATTATTATTATTATTATTATTTATATTATTATTATTTTATTTTTTTATTATTTTTATTATTATTATTATTATTATTATTATTATTATTATTATTATTATTATTATTATTATTATTATTATTATTAGTAGTATTATTATTATTATTATTATATTTATTTATTTATGTTATACACTTTTTTTGTATGTTTCATACAATTCCAATGTTTTTTAATGAATTTTTCTGTTTTTGAATACTTTAAAAGTCCCATGTATATTGTATCTATGTCTTTCTTGATACAGTACAGTTACTTTGGGGGTTTCATATTCTTTGAATTTCGTCGTTTAATATCTTCTGATTGATTTATTATTGTGATTATTTTTGTAATTAGTTTCTTCACAACCATCCTTTCTTCCCTTTCATCCTTCTAACTAAAATCTTTTCAACAGTTAACCACACAGATGTTTTTGAGTTTTTACCACATCAGTCATTTTTAAAAAAACCTTTCTGAGTTTTATCTTTGAAAAATCTTTAAAAATCGTTTCTAAAAACTGAAATTAGCTTTTTAACTTCCTATCAAAGGTATCAAATTATGAAACCATCAGTTTCACATATAAACACTTGGGTCAAGGAGAGAATGAGGCTTTAAAGTTCGCATCAACGCCGAACCAATTATTTTTAATTATTCAAAATCACCACTTTAGAAAAAAATTCTGATTGCAATAAAAAATTCAAAACAATTAGATTGTTATTAATGACCGAATGAAACTATCTGATGATTTCCCTAGAGAACACTTCATTCTATCATCCTGTCTCCCTCATTTCTATCAACTCGATCTCTAAATTTAAAAAAAAATTTTCGTTTAAATTCACTTTTGGAAATTAGATCTGCATGCATTATGTTCTGGCTTGCTACAAAAAGTTATCGAAAGCAGATGTGTGTTGCATCTGAGCTAGTGTTCGTATGCCAGTGGCTGAATATGTTTTAGGTAGATTTTTAAAATCATATTTTAATTTATGTATTGTCTTTTTATTTTACTCTATATAAGTATCAAAAAATCGTGTGAGTGAACGAGAAAGTAATAAAGAAAAAAATAAACGCTCATATTTCATAGCTTCCATAAAGCCTTTCTGAGAATATGAATGTAAAGCTGAGATTCCATTAAAACGATAAACTTTCGTTTATTCAATTAAACAAAGTAATAAACTCACAATTCATGTGATAAACTATGAAATAATACACAAAACCTCTTATAAAATTGTGTAATGTTACTTTCAAGTAACTACTTAAATATACATTGAATGAAATATTAAAAATATTAAACTTTCTATACAAGCTACTATGGTAACAGTACTGTGTGGGAATAGTTTGTACCAGTCGGCGATGATATCTCTATCGTTTTTAATTCCAGCAGTTATGAAATTCCGTGAAAGTTTCATAAATTTCAAATCAACTTTCGATGTTCTTTGATTTTTTTTTTGAATTTTTAACTCCAAAAAAATGCAAAAATCAGAATTGAAGTTCAAGAAAAAAAAAAGATTTTCACGAAAATTTAGCAATTTTTTTTTTTAAGTCTTTATTGAAACAAACCCAGACAAATGCTAAAAATGGTACATAGCATGTTGGGTGAACAATCGAAATAAAAATAAAAATTTAAATTTTTCGAAGCTGTTGTGAGTGTAAACACTTGAACGATGTCTGAAGACCCTTCGAAGAATGCTTTTTCTACACTTCTGTAACTTCAAACCCCCAAGCGTTCCACGCATTTCAGTACTCCACCACTTGAATGATACTTTTGATATAGGGATGTACTCTGATATATTTTGAGTATTATGAAACCTAAAGAGTTTAAATTATTTCAAAAATGGCACAACTTCCCAAACATTCGAAACTTTCCCAGCATTCACAACTAGGCAGACATTAATATCATGATGCGTGTATCGCTCCCACCTTCATCTCCTCCTGTTTCACTCATTCTTCACCCTTTCTGGCACTTCCATTCTGAATTCAAAACATTTTTGAACTCATTCGAACCTCCACGGTGAAGAAGCAGAAGTGATTGTATCTTTATACATTAACTTCTGCTACTTCACTCTAACGCAGTTAACATTATCTTGACAATGACAAACCTCCTCGCTATGGCATTGAATCTACAACACAATGGAGTTATTCATACTTTTAAGAATTCGCTTGAAATTTCTAGATTTCTCAAAACGAATTTTTTACTGCTC
>OX387247.1:11894948-11909948 GCA_947562095.1 Branchellion lobata
ATCAAGGAAGAAAAAACGACTAAAAGAAGAAAGAGAAAAAGGAATGAATGAAAGAAGGAGAAAAGGAATGAAAGAAGAGGAAATGAATGGAGGAAGAAGAAAGAGAGAAAAAATGAGGAAAGAAAAAAATGAAGAAAAAGAGAATGAAGAAGGAATGAATGAAGAAAGAATGAATGAAGAAGAAATGAATGAAGAAGGAATGAATGGAGAAGGAATGAATGGAGAAGGAATGAATGAAGAATGAATGAATGAAGAAGGAATGAATGGAGAAGGAATGAATGAAGAAGGAATGAATGGAGAAGGAATGAATGGAGAGGGAATGAATGAAGAGGGAATGAATGAAGAAGGAATGAATGGAGAAGGAATGAATGAAGAAGGAATGGATGAAGAAGGAATGAATGAAGAAGGAATGAATGAAGAAGGAATGAATGAAGAAGGAATGAATGAAGAATGAATGAATGAAGAAAGAATGAATTAAGAAGGAATGAATGAAGAAAGAATGAATTAAGAAGGAATGAATGAAGAAAGAATGAATGAAGAATGAATGAATGAAGAAGGAATGAATGAAGAGGGGTGGGAAAGAAAGTTATGTTCGTGATCTTGGGCGGACTAGTTGTAAGACGGCTCAAGTAACGCTACGTATCTGCCCCTGAGTCTCTCTCCATATCACTCTTCACCCCTCTGAGTCGTTCTTCTTGTCGCTCTCCGTATCTTTCTGTGTCTGCCTCTTATCATTAACTCCCGCACTGTCATCACCCCATACGAAACGCCATTCAATGTCTTAGGCATCGCTCTCATAGGTCTTCCCACTTCTCTTCCAGTTATTTATGCTTCCAGTGCTGGTTCTCTTCCAGGGTTTCCCCTGGTTCTTTTTACTACATTTCACTAGAAATACATTTGTATAGCGCCTAGTGAGTACTGTTCAAAAGTTCCAACACACATCTTTACTGAAGCTTATTTTTTCACAAACCGTTTTTATAAACCATGTCTCATAAACCGTGCATTAACAATCTCGAACATCATCCTCTGTTATGCAGCCTCTAAAGACACAACAGTGTTGCTGTTGACGTGTTTGTTGTTGAAGTGTTTGTTGTTGAAGTGTTTGTTGTTGAAGTGTTTGTTGTTGAAGTGTTTGTTGTTGACGTGTTTGTTGTTGAAGTGTTTGTTGTTGAAGTGTTTGTTGTTGACGTGTTTGTTGTTGAAGTTGTTATTGTAATTATTATTATTACTGTTGCTCAAGGACAACATTAACGACCTCATGGACGTGAAACCAAGTTTTTACGGGCCCAAATTTCTCTGTTGATCTCCTCTTCTGTGTCTTTGGAGGTGTTTCGTATGCAATAAGAGGCGTGGAAAGTATCAGTAAAAGATCAAAGATGATTTATTTGAAAGTAGAATCTTTTTTGCAAGCATTTCAATAGGCATTTCATCATCACTTCGAAAGGAACCTCACAGAAGCACCTTAAAAACACTGCGTGTGCTGCATAATCTGCTTTTCATTGCCAGTATGATTCATGTGTATTTCAATATACATATGCAGCATATAAAACATTTCTGCAAAGGTGAGTATTTTTGATTTATTATTACTTTCAATATATTTTTTATAATAATAACAAGGATCTTTTTGTTATTTTATTATTTATTATTTCATCTTTTATTATTATTAATATTATCATTATTAATATCATTATTATTATTATTATTATTATTATTATTATTATTATTATTATTATTATTATTATTATTATTATTATTATTATTATTATTATTATTATTATTATTATTATTATTATTATTATTATTATTATTATTATTATTATTATTATTATTATTATTATTATTATTATTATTATTATTATTATTATTATTATTATTATTATTATTATTATTATTATTATTATTATTATTATTATTATTATTATTATTATTATTATTATTATTATTATTATTATTATTATTATTATTATTATTATTATTATTATTATTATTATTATTATTATTATTATTATTATTATTATTATTATTATTATTATTATTATTATTATTATTATTATTATTATTATTATTATTATTATTATTATTATTATTATTATTATTATTATTATTATTATTATTATTATTATTATTATTATTATTATTATTATTATTATTATTATTATTATTATTATTATTATTATTATTATTATTATTATTATTATTATTATTATTATTATTATTATTATTATTATTATTATTATTATTATTATTATTATTATTATTATTATTATTATTATTATTATTATTATTATCATTATTATTATTATTATTATTATTATTATTATTATTATTATTATTATTATTATTATTATTATTATTATTATTATTATTATTATTATTATTATCATTATTATTATTATTATTATTATTATTATTATTATTATTATTATTATTATTATTATTATTATTATTACTATTATTATTATTATTATTATTATTATATATATTATTATTATTATTATTATTATTATTATTATTATTATTATTATTATTATTAGTATTATTATTATTATTATTATTATTATTATTATTATTATTGTTATTATTTTTATTATTATTATTATTATTATTGTTATTATTATTATTATTATTATTATTATTATTATTATTATTATTATTATTACTATTATTATTATTATTATTATTATTATTATTAGTATTATTATTATTATTATTATTATTATTATTATTATTATTATTATTATTATTATTATTATTATTATTATTATTATTATTATTATTATTATTATTATTATTATTATTATTATTATTATTATTATTATTATTATTATTATTATTATTATTATTATTATTATTATTATTATTATTATTATTATTATTATTATTATTATTATTATTATTATTATTATTATTATTATTATTATTATTATTATTATTATTATTATTATTATTATTATTATTATTATTATTATTATTATTATTATTATTATTATTATTATTATTATTATTATTATTATTATTATTATTATTATTATTATTATTATTATTATTATTATTATTATTATTATTATTATTATTATTATTATTATTATTATCATTATTATTATTATTATTATTATTATTTTTATTATTATTATTATTATTATTATTATTATTATTATTATTATTATTATTATTATTATTATTATTATTATTATTATTATTATTATTATTATTATTATTATTATTATTATTATTATTATTATTATTATTATTATTATTATTATTATTATTATTATTATTATTATTATTATTATTATTATTATTATTATTATTATTATTATTATTATTATTATTATTATTATTATTATTATTATTATTATTATTATTATTATTATTATTATTATTATTATTATTATTATTATTATTATTATTATTATTATTATTATTATTATTATTATTATTATTATTATTATTATTATTATTATTATTATTATTATTATTATTATTATTATTATTATTATTATTATTATTATTATTATTATTATTATTATTATTATTATTATTATCATTATTATTATTATTATTATTATTATTATTTCTCTGTTATACCAAAGTTGCTTCGTAATGTATTTCTTGATATATTCCTCAAACCTACGGCAACCTTGACTCAATTGTCAACCAAAGAAATAAAAATAAATAAACAAACTGATTTATTATTATGACTATTATTAGAATTATTTTTTAAGTTCCCATTGGTATAATACTACTACTAAAAGTAAATTAATAAAAATAAATATTATTATTTACTAAATTTTTATTATTAATTAATTTATAAAAAAATTGTGGTTAATTTTTTTAAATTTTGTTTATTATTTATGATTTTATTATTTTTTATTAATAATTTTTTAATTTTCTTTTGTTCGTGTTTCTATTATTTTTTTATAATAATTCTTTGATTTTCTTTTTTTCGTGTTTTTATTATTTTTTATTAATAATATTTTTTTCTGTTATATTTATAATATATTTTGCATTCATTCCAGCGTCATTGTGTCTGCTTTTATTACTCTGAGCAGTATTTTTAAGTCATTCATAGGCATTCTACATAAACAAATAAAAAGCTTATTTTTAATTTCCATTTCTTTTTATTTGTTTTTCAATTATTTTTATTTTTTATTCATTTTCATTTTTGTATTATTATCATTATTATTATTATTATTATTATTATTATTATTATTATTATTTTTTTTTTTTTTTTATTATTATTTTTATTATCATTATTATTATTATTATTATTATTATTATTATTATTATTATTATTATTATTATTATTATTATTATTATTATTATTATTATTATTATTATTATTATTATTATTATTATTATTATTATTATTATTATTATTATTATTATTATTATTATTATTATTATTATTATTATTATTATTATTATTATTATTATTATTATTATTATTAGTATTATTATTAGTATTATTATTATTATTATTATTATTATTATTATTATTATTATTATTATTATTATTATTATTATTATTATTATTATTATTATTATTATTATTATTATTATTATTATTATTATTATTATTATTATTATTATTATTATTATTATTATTATTATTATTATTATCATTATTATTATTATTATTATTATTATTATTATTATTATTATTATTATTATTATTATTATTATTATTATTATTATTATTATTATTATTATTATTATTATTATTATTATTATTATTATTATTATTATTATTTTTATTATTATTATTATTATTATTATTATTATTGTTATTATTATTATTATTTTATTTTTATTTTTATTTTTTTTATTTTATTATTATTTTTTTTTTATTGAATAATGGTTTAAACATTCTACACTCTTTTTCATCATTTGAAAACATTTTTTCAATTTTTTTTTAAATTTTATTTTTATTTTTAATCAAAAGTATTATTTTTATGCATCTTTATCGATATTATTAATCAATTTTCATTTTTTATTTCTGGTGTTCTGTTACATCCAATGTTATCAACGCTTGCATGCATTTATGGTTAGGCACAGAATTCATAACAACCACTATGATCGGTGTGATAAATTATGATAAATTGGCGGATTTTTAAAAATGCAAAAACAACGGATAACTTTCGATGAAAAAGTTACTTTTTCGCAACTAAAAAACATTTTTTTTATCACAAAAAGATAATTATAAAAACAAAGATTATTATAAAAACAAAGATTATTATAAAAACAAAGATTATTATAAAAACAAAGATTATTATAAAAACAAAGATAATTATAAAAACAAAGATTATTATAAAAACAAAGATTTTTTTTGTGACGAATTAAAAACTCGCATTTATGAATTAAAAAATAAAATGAATGACCTCAGCGATAAAAACACTACAACATCACTGGTCAGTCTGGAATTTAAAAATCCAAATGGTTGTCAGAGGAGAGCTAGTTCGACTGTTGCTTTGGCCGCGCAATGGGCCTCATCGCCAGCTCAAATCAATTATTTTTTTAATTAATTTATAAATAAATAAATTAATAAATAAATTAAGTAATTAATTAATTAGTTATTTTATCAATTAAGTAATTAATTAATTAATTAATTAATTAATTAATTAATTAATTAATTAATTAATTAATTAATCAATCAACATTTTTTTTGAATACTTCACTAAAATGTTTAAATAACTTCATCGACAACACCTTGAAGGAACAATAAACCACAATAAACCACCATAAACCACCATAAACCACCATAAACCACCACGAACCACCATAAACCACCACGAACCACCACGAACTACCGTGAACCACCACGAACCACCATGAACCAGCTCAAACCACCATGAACCACTTCAAACCACACAAACCCCACAAACCACCATAAACCACAACAAACCATTATATCAAAGCCATCTCAAACGCTTAGTCCATGAAACAGGTCCACAAACCACAATAAACCATTTGAAATCTTCACAAACCACCACAAACCACAATAACCATACATAAACCACTCCACACCCCATAAACTACAATAACAACCTACACCCCCATAAACCACCCCACATCCCCATAAACTACAATAACCACCCACACCATTATAAACCACCACAGAAGTCCATGAAACAGATCTAGAACGAGGCCTTGTGGTTGATGCACGTTGTGATCTCACGTCCGCAACGGCATCAAACCACATCGAACTGTCGATCAATGCATTAAAGCTTTGACGCCTGGATTGAAATATGTTGCTATAAAAATGAGAGTAAATGGATAAAAAAAGGATAATAACAACAATACTAATAATAATAATTATTATTATTATTGTTATTATTATTATTAGTAGTAGTAGTGTTATTATAGAGAACAAAAAAAATAATAATTGAATATATATTATAACAATAAAATTATAGAATTTGAAGAATAACAAGGAAAATAACAAAAGAATGAAATAAAAACATCAAAGGGACTGGATATTGAATGTAGTGTTAACGTTGACAGTGCTCAGTCAGACACATGTAACAGCACATGTAACAGCACATGTAACAGCACATGTAACAGCACATGTAACAGCACATGTAACAGCACATGTAACAGCACATGTAACAGCACATGTAACAGCACATGTAACAGCACATGTAACAGCACATGTAACAGCACATGTAACAGCACATGTAACAGCACATGTAACAGCACATGTAACAGCACATGTAACAGCACATGTAACAGCACATGTAACATCACATGTAACAGCACTTTTAACTGCACTAACAACAAGACTTTTAACAGTATTCATAACAGCGCTTGTAACTAACAGAATTCATAACACCCATTTGTAAGAAAATTTAAAGCGCCAATTAGAATGTATGCAACACCATGCAACACCATGCAACACCATGCAACACCATGCAACACCATGCAACACTATGCAACACCATGCAACATCATGCAGCACCATGCAACACCATGCAACATCATGCAGCACCATGCAACAACACCATGCAACACCATGCAACACCATGAAACACCATGCAACATCATGCAACACCATGCAACAACACCATGGAACACCATGGAACACCATGCAACACCATGCAACACCATGCAGCACCATGCAACACCATGCAACACCATGCAACACCATGCAACACCATGCAACACCATGCAACACCATGCAACACCATGCAACACCATGCAACACCATGCAACACCATGCAACACCATGCAACACCATGCAACACCATGCAACACCATGCAACACCATGCAACACCATGAAACACCATGCAACACCATGCAACACCATGCAACACCATGCAACGCCATGCAACGCCATGCAACAACACTATGCAACAACAACCAGGCAACACCAATGCAACAGCACTACAACAGCAACACAGGTAAGTGGTGGCTTAATGAAAACAAGGTGAGCTCTTCCGAACAAAGGATGAAAAAGACAAAGATTTATGACAACACATGTCGACCTTGCCAGCAAACCCTCACAAAAGGTCTTTGTTCAAAAATCCTCAACTTACGATATCCCCGAGCTAGTTACGATCTATTAGAATTATTTACCGGGAACGTACGATTTCCTCATCGTAACTGGGTTAAGTTGAGAATCTTGGCAAGTGCAGAAGTAAATCCTCAAATTGCTCTTCTCCATTTAAAAGACGTAGCTAGAGAATGAGTGAGAGATTGTTTGAGTGAATGAGTGAACGAATGAATGAATAAGTGAATGAACGAGTGAATGAATAAGTGAACGAATGAATGAGTGATTGAATGGGTGAATGAATGAATGAACGAATGACTGAGTGAATGAACGAGTGAATGAATGAGTGAGTGGTTTACTGAGTGAATGAATTATGGAGTGGATGAGTGATTAAGGGAGGAGATGAGTGATTGAAGGAGGAGATGAGTGATTGAATGAGTAAACATCTCTGCATTATCACATCTTTCTCATTTCTTGACACACTTTCGTTTCGTAAACTTCAAAACAGTCATCTTCCACAAGTATTTGATAACACGTCCATATACACGCACGCATACACAAACGCACACACACACACACACACACACACACACACACACACACACACACACACACACACACACACACACACACACACACACACACACACACACACACACACACACACACACACACACACACACACACACACACACACACACACACACACACACACACACACACACACACACACACACACACACACACAACACACACACACACACACACACACACACACACACACACACACACACACACACACACACACACACCACACACACACACACACACACACACACACACACACACACACACACACACACCACACCACACACACACACCACACACACACACACACACACACACACACACACACACACACACACACCACACACACACACACACACACACACACACACACACACACACACACACACACACACACACACACACACACACACACACCACACACACACACACACACACACACACACACACACACACACACACACACACACACACACACACACACACACACACACACACCACACACACACACACACACACACACACACACACACACACACACACACACACACACACACACACACACACACACACCACACACACACACACACACACACACACACACACACACACACACACACACACACACACACACACACACACACACACACACACACACACACACACCCACACACACACACACACACACACACACACACACACACACACACACACACACACACACACACACACACACACACACACACACACACACACACACACACACACACACACACACACACACACACACACACACACACACACACACACACACACACACACACACACACACACACACACACACACACACACACACACACACACACACACACACACACACACACACACACACACACACACACACACACACACACACACACACACACACACACACACACACACACACACACACACACACACACACACACACACACACACACACACACACACACACACACACACACACACACACACACACACACACACACACACACACACACACACACACACACACACACACACACACACACACACAACACACACACACACACACACACACACACACACACACACACACACACACACACACACACACACACACCACACACACACACACACACACACACACACACACACACACACACACACACACACACACACACACACACACACACACACACACACACACACACACACACACACACACACACACACACACACACACACACACACACACACACACACACACACACACACACACACACACACACACACACACACACACACACACACACACACACACACACACACACACACACACACACACACACACACACACACACACACACACACACACACACACACACACACACACACACACACACACACACACACACACACACACACACACACACACACACACACACACACACACACACACACACACACACACACACACACACACACACACACACACACACACACACACACACACACACACACACACACACACACACACACACACACACACACACACACACACACACACACACACACACACACACACACACACACACACACACACACACACACACACACACACACACACACACACACACACACACACACACACACACACACACACACACACACACACACACACACACACACACACACACACACACACACACACACACACACACACACACACACACACACACACACACACACACACACACACACACACACACACACACACACACACACACACACACACACACACACACACACACACACACACACACACACACACACACACACACACACACACACACACACACACACACACACACACACACACACACACACACACACACACACACACACACACACACACACACACACACACACACACACACACACACACACACACACACACACACACACACACACACACACACACACACACACACACACACACACACACACACACACACACACACACACACACACACACACACACACACACACACACACACACACACACACACACACACACACACACACACACACACACACACACACACACACACACACACACACACACACACACACACACACACACACACACACACACACACACACACACACACACACACACACACACACACACACACACACACACACACACACACACACACACACACACACACACACACACACACACACACACACACACACACACACACACACACACACACACACACACACACACACACACACACACACACACACACACACACACACACACACACACACACACACACACACACACACACACACACACACACACACACACACACACACACACACACACACACACACACACACACACACACACACACACACACACACACACACACACACACACACACACACACACACACACACACACACACACACACACACACACACACACACACACACACACACACACACACACACACACACACACACACACACACACACACACACACACACACACACACACACACACACACACACACACACACACACACACACACACACACACACACACACACACACACACACACACACACACACACACACACACACACACACACACACACACACACACACACACACACACACACACACACACACACACACACACACACACACACACACACACACACACACACACACACACACACACACACACACACACACACACACACACACACACACACACACACACACACACACACACACACACACACACACACACACACACACACACACACACACACACACACACACACACACACACACACACACACACACACACACACACACACACACACACACACACACACACACACACACACACACACACACACACACACACACACACACACACACACACACACACACACACACACACACACACACACACACACACACACACACACACACACACACACACACACACACACACACACACACACACACACACACACACACACACACACACACACACACACACACACACACACACACACACACACACACACACACACACACACACACACACACACACACACACACACACACACACACACACACACACACACACACACACACACACACACACACACACACACACACACACACACACACACACACACACACACACACACACACACACACACACACACACACACACACACACACACACACACACACACACACACACACACACACACACACACACACACACACACACACACACACACACACACACACACACACACACACACACACACACACACACACACACACACACACACACACACACACACACACACACACACACACACACACACACACACACACACACACACACACACACACACACACACACACACACACACACACACACACACACACACACACACACACACACACACACACACACACACACACACACACACACACACACACACACACACACACACACACACACACACACACACACACACACACACACACACACACACACACACACACACACACACACACACACACACACACACACACACACACACACACACACACACACACACACACACACACACACACACACACACACACACACACACACACACACACACACACACACACACACACACACACACACACACACACACACACACACACACACACACACACACACACACACACACACACACACACACACACACACACACACACACACACACACACACACACACACACACACACACACACACACACACACACACACACACACACACACATACACACACACATACACACACACATACACACACACACACACGCACAGGCACACATACACAACTTTCCCACAGCCACTACTATAACCTTCTGTTTCATCCATCAGACTTTTACATAACTGATGCATCTTTTGAACCACCACTAATACCACTACTACTACTACTACTACTACTACTACTACTACTACTACTACTACTACTACTACTACTACTACTACTACTACTACTACTACTACTACTTATCATTCTATCTTTTTTTTATCATTATTGGTGTTATTATCATTCTATCTTATTTTTATCATTATTGGTGTTATTATCATTCTATCTTTTTTTTATCATTATTGGTGTTATTATCATTCTATCTTATTTTTATCATTATTGGTGATATTATCATTCTATCTTGTTTTTATCATTATTGGTGTTATTATCATTCTATCTTATTTTTATCATTATTGGTATTATTATCATTCTATCTTATTTTTATCATTATTGGTGTTAATATCATTCTACCTTATTTTTATCATCATCATTATTTGTACTGACACTTTTGTTCTTATTTATATTATCATTCAATGAAAGCAATATTAGAATGTTTTTTTATTTCATTATTATCACTTTTATCATTATCATCACTAGTATCATTGTCATCACTACTATCATTATCATCACTAGTATCATTTTCATCACTAGTATCATTATCATCACTAGTATCATTATCATCACTGGTATCATTATCATCATTATTATCATTTTTATCATTAATATCCTTATCATCATAATCATCATTATTATCATTGATATCATCTTTATCATCATTATAATCATTATTATCATTATATTCTTTATATAATTATCATCACTATTATCATTAACTTCATTAAAATTTTTATAATCTTGTTATAATTATTATGACAATCATTTTTATTATCATTTCATTTTCTATCTTCTGTCTGATAACAAGTTACCAGCATACACCTCGTTGTACGTAAGTTTACTGAACACACGTGTGCATTGCTGTAATGATTTCATGTTTGTATCTGTTTGTTCAAGTTTGTATGTGCATAATTATTTATTTATAGGCCTATAATGAATAATTTGTTTATAACTTCATCGGTTTATGTTTAATTTTTTTTCATTATTCATTTGATCATTTATCTATTTATTTGTTTGTTTATTTATTTATCTATTCATTCGTTTATTTAATTATTTATTTATTTGTTTATTTATCTATTCATTTGTTTGTTTTATTTTTTTATTTAGTTATTTGTATGTTTATTTATTTATTTATTTGTTTTTTTGTTTGTTTGTTTATTTATTTATTTGTTTGTTTATTTGTTTGTTTGTTTATTTATTTACTTATTATAAATTATTTCCTTTTCTCATATTTTGTATGTATTTATTGAGAAAAAATACATTTTCAAATACAAAATGTATTATGAAAGCTAAAATATTTTTATTAAACACATGTGTATATCATGTGGGGTACGTGTGTATGGCATACCCGCCACACACACACACACACACACACACACAACACACACACACACACACACACAACACACACACACACACACACACACACACACACACACACACGCACACACACACACACACGCACACACACACACACACACACACACACACACACACACACACACACACACACACACACACACACACACACACACACACACACACACACACACACACACACACACACACACACACACACACACACACACACACACACACACATACACACACACACAACACACACCCACACACACACACACACACACACACACACACACACACACACACACACACACACACACACACACACACACACACACACACACACACACACACACCACATACACACACACACACACACACACACACACACATACACACACACACACACACACACACACACACACACACACACACACACACACACACACACACACACACACACACACACTCTCATACACGTCGCATCTTCTCAGCCTCACAACTTGCCGTCTGCTGGCTGACCTTCAATCGATGTGCTTATTGTTGAAAGGGGTATCACAGGGTTATGGAAACAATGAAAATATTATTTAAAATATTGATAATTTTTTTCATAATTATTACAAAAAACATATATAATTATTATTATCATTCTCAAAACAAACAAAAAAAATATTTATATAATTACCAACAACAAAAATAATAATAATATTATTACCAAAAAAATAATAATATAATTATAAACAACAAAAATTCTAATATAATTATGAACAAAAAAATAGAATTATAGTTATTAACAATGAAAAATATAATAAAGACTAGTATACATCTAATAGGACTTCATAGTAACCATTATGAGTTGTGGCCACAAGGCCAAGCCTTGGTGAGTCAGTGGTTATGGTCGTTGTGGTTGTTGTGGTTGTTGTGGTTGTTTTTGTGCTTGTTGTGGTTGTTGCGGTTGATGTGGTTGTTGTGGTTGTTGTTGTGGTTGTTGTAGTCGTTGTGGTTGTTGTGGTTGTTGTGGTTGTTGTGGTTGTTGTGGTCGTTGTGGTTGTTGTGGTGTTGTGGTTGTTGTGGTTGTTGTGGTTGTTGTGGTTGTTGTGGTCGTTTTGGTTGTTGTGGTTGTTGTGTTTGTTGTGGTTGTTGTGGTCGTTGTGGTTGTTGTGGTTGTTGTGGTCGTTGTGGTTGTTGTGGTTGTTGTGGTTGTTGTTGTGGTTGTTGTGGTTGTTGTGATTGTTGTGGTTGTTGTGGTCGCTGTGGTTGTTGTGGTCGTTGTGGTTGTTGGTGTTGTTGTGGTCGTTGTGGTTGTTGTGGTCGTTGTGGTTGTTGTTGTGGTTGTTGTGGTCGTTGTGATTGTTGTGGTTGTTGTGGTTGTTGTGGTTGTTGTGGTTGTTGTGGTTGTTGTGGTTGTTGTGGTTGTTGTAGCAGCATCATGATTAAAAATTGTACCATGACTACTAAAACTACTAACACCACGTAAAAATAATATTAAATAACAAAAATAATAATAAACA
>OX387247.1:11917448-11919948 GCA_947562095.1 Branchellion lobata
AAAGTGAACTATGGCTGCAAGAGAACAAACATAATTTTGCATACTTTTTCATAGTTTTTATAGAAACTCAATTGAATGTACTTTTGTGTGTGTGTGTGTGTGTGTGTGTGTGTGTGTGTGTGTGTGTGTGTGTGTGTGTGTGTGTGTGTGTGTGTGAGTGTGTGTGTGTGTGTGTGTGTGTGTGTGTGTGTGTGTGTGTGTGTGTGTGTGTGTGTGTGTGTGTGTGTGTGTGTGTGTGTGTGTGTGTGTGTGTGTGTGTGTGTGTGTGTGTGGCGGTGTGTATTCAAGTGTGGTTGTGACTCATGGCGCACAAATGATTTAAACAGTTTCCTTAATCGGCTACGATTTCAACACCACTAAATCACATTCAAATCGTTTGAAATTCTTTAATAAAATAATTTATAAAATTCTTCACCCATTAGAAACACCAAAACAATTCTCTTATAAATTTTTCGGATGTTTAGTTCCACTTTTCACAATCCTGATTTAATTCTAAGGTCAAAATAAATTATAAATAAAAATATATTTATCGAATCTCAATCATTTTCCGATTTATTGAAAAAGCTAAAAATAACTTCAAAGTTGCCCCCTCCTCAGTTTGAAGGAACAACTTCGTAGGAGTTTTTCTTGAACCTTCTTTAAATTCATTTTTTGCAATGATTCTTGTTTATTTTTCCAATTCTGATCACATGACCACCTTGCGCGAGGACCGAAATGATCCAAAATTGTTTTATTTTATTTTAATAATTAAAAAATAGATATTAATTCGTAAAAATAAAATTTATTTTATTAGTATTATAATTAATAAAAATTATATTATTAAAAATAGTATTAATATTAATAAAAATAATAATAATATTATTAATATTAATAAAAATAAAAATAAAAATAATATTAGTAATATTAATAAAAAATTATAATATAAAAATATTTGATTATTTGGTATAAAACTTAGAGAAGTGAAGTTAAGATGAGAATATTTTATCAAATGTATGCTTTTCCTGTTGACTTCCCTTCTGCCAACCTCCAGCCCTGCCCCTTCTCGGTATCTCAGAAACTTTTCAGAATTAATCATTTTTTATTGTCAATCAAGTGATTTGCAGTGTAGTCGATCGACGTCACCTCACTCAACAGCTGAACAACAATCATAACAATAGCCACAAACACCGCAGTAATTGTAATAGATATAATAAAATAATACTGCCAACAATAACAATAATAACAACAAATAATTAACAACAATAATATTGACAAAACAACAATAACATTGAAAACAACAATAAGAAAAATAATGATAAAAACAAAAAATTTACAACAATAACATTGACAACAACAACAATAACATTGAAAACAACAATAATAAAAATAATGATGAAAACAAAAAATAACAACAAAAACATTGACAACAACAACAACATTAATACTAACAACAAATTTATTGTATATTGTATTACAACATAGGCTTTCTGAAGGCTCCCAACAACATCCGCTTCCACCGCACCTTCGGCACTCCCTCCAGCACCTTCGGCACTCCCTCCAGCACCTTCGGCACTCCCTCCAGCACCTTCGGCACTCCCTCCAGCACCTTTGGCACTCCCTCCAGCACCTTCGGCACTCCCTCCAGCACCAATGAGGGGCACCCAAGTGGGAAGTACTATTGAATATTTCTATTTTATTATTATTATTATTATTATTATTATTATTATTATTATTATTATTATTATTATTATTATTATTATTATTATTATTATTATTATTATTATTATTATTATTATTATTATTATTATTATTATTATTATTATTATTATTATTATTATTATTATTATTATTATTATTATTATTATTATTATTATTATTATTATTATTATTATTATTATTATTATTATTATTATTATTATTATTATTATTATTATTATTATTATTATTATTATTATTATTATTATTATTATTATTATTATTATTATTATTATTATTATTATTATTATTATTATTATTATTATTATTATTATTATTATTATTATTATTATTATTATTATTATTATTATTATTATTATTATTATTATTATTATTATTATTATTATTATTATTATTATTATTATTATTATTATTATTATTATATGTTTATAATTAGTTTCTGACTGTTATTATTTGTAGTAATAATCGTATTATTATTTTTTTGTTTTTTTAAATATTTTTCTGAGATTACGTTTATATTTTTTATTATAATCATTAAAGCTAATAATATAAATATTATAATATAATCAATAAGTTACAGCTAATAATATAACTAATATAACCATTAGGATACAGCTAATAATAAAACTATTATTAGCTGCATCACAGCAACAGCAACAACAGCAACAACAACACCGCATTCAGCTACTACTCTCGCATTCACCCCTCCTCGTCATCAGCCTTTGTGGCTGCTTGCTTCGAAAATGAATCATGCAGGAAAGCAAGATCCGATTTTCGATCGAGTGATCGGAAATCGAAGTTTTTG
>OX387247.1:11927448-11932448 GCA_947562095.1 Branchellion lobata
GCACCGCACACAACCACACAGTACCACACACAACCACACAGCACCACACACAACCACACAGCACCACAATGATCGCATGAAACTGGTGATTGTTTTGCAACCGTAATCGTCCCATGATTATCGTCGCTTTGAAACAATTTATGAGGCATCACAAGGAACCGTTTGTTGAAGGCTGCAACTTGTACGTAGGAATGCAGGAATGTGAAGTTAAATTATTTTAAGATCTAAACTTGAAACAAAAGGCAAAGTAACTCCGTTTTAACGCTTTCTCGCCTGTGATTATCTCTTTAAACTTTAAAAAGGATTTCTTGACATTTCTTTTTTGAGAAATTTTATATGATCATGTTGTTTTTATTTTTATTTTTTGAAAATATAATTTTTTTAAATTAATATTTTTGTGTTTTTTATTGTTTTTTTAAAGTTGTTTTTTCATGTTGAATATGTTTTCATTATTTTTTTCGTTTTGATTATTTTTTCATTTTTATTATTGTTTCAATTAAGTTTTTATATAGGTTATTGTTTCCATGACTGCTGAACCATTTGGAAGAATCACATGAGATCGAGTTTTTGAACGTCAATCTTGAAAAAAAAACTCACAATTTTGCTTTCAAATAAGATCAAAACTATGCTACCAATTTGAAAAAAAAACAAGTATAAGAAAAAATATAGAAACAAATATAAACAACAAAAGTAAAACAAAAATAAAACAAAAAAATAGAAATAAAATCAAAGATATAAAATCAAAGATACAAAAAAATAAAAAAACAAAATAATCAAAAAGAAAAAAAAACATTAAACAAAAAAACAGCACGGTAGTTACTTTTTGAATAAATAAAAAATTATTAAAGTTAATCACGAGGAATGAATGCAGTGCTAACCCTGAATAACGCTCATGATTAACATTCATGAGACTCTAATGCTTTCAGGATGATTTTTAAAAAAAGAGCTATTCTAAAAATAACCTCCTGAAAAACCTTTCAATGGGATAGAATGAAACAGAGGCAGTAGGAAAACACAAAACAATAACAGTTTACGACCCGCCATAAATGCATTCCACGGAAATAAAAAGACGCCATATCGAAAAAATTAGAAAAATTAATCATGTGAATGAAAAAACAATAAATTAAACAAAAAAATATTTTATAGAAAGAGATTAATAACAATAAATAAATAAAATAAAATAAATAAATTTAATATAACAAAAATAAATTAATTACAATAAAAATGAATTAAATAGCGTTTAATGAATACAAAATAATTTAATTAAAAAAATAAACATCAATAAATATAATTAAATGAAACAAAGTGAAATCCATGTGGAATGACACCCCAACAAACACCCTGCAACGACACCCACTTCATACCACCCGTTGTAATGTAAAATTGAACAAGAGGAGGTTGAAAACAACCCTACAATAATTCGAAGGATCTCAAAGGCTGACAGTTGTGGCAGAGTGTAACTACACAAAAGACTCTTTTATGACTCCTCTTTGTTGTCTCTTTGTTTTCTCTTTTGTTTTTTTTTTAATTTTTGTATTTTTTGTTGTTTTTTATTTAGCTATCTTTTTGTTTTTTCTTGTTTAATTAATCAATTTATTCATATTTCCAACCGGTTCATTTATTTTCTTTATTTCAAATACTTTTTATTTTCGTTTTAAACATTGCTTAAATCTTTTTATTTCATCTTTCGAAGGTTTAGTTGCATAATTGACAAATCCTTTCGGCTTAAGTTGTCATCCTTCTTGCACTCGCCTATGAAACCACTGTTCGCTCCTGGGGTTTGGAGGTTCCCATGGAAACCGCACTCAAACCAATTATTCTCTCATTTCATGTTTAGTTATTTTTATGGTTCATTTTTTATATTTTTTCATTCTTTATTTGTTTTCATATCATTTATTTTTTATTTTTTATTTATTTTCATCATTCATTAATTATTTTTTTATTATTTTTTTCATTTTATTTTTTTCATTTTATTTTTTTCATATTATTTTTTTCATATTATTTTTTTCATTTTATTTTTTCCATTTTATTTTTTTTCTTTTTTTTCCATTTCATATTTTATTTCAAACTTTCTTAGTTTTTCATAAAAAAGTTATTTTTATTTTATTTTTTATATTTCCAAATGATTCTTCATAAACCTCCACCTCATCTATTGTTTCTTATCTGTTGCTTGTGTTACAAGTTGCAGGTGTGGATCGCTCCAACAAAAGCTTCCAAGGATGAACCCATGAGCTTCTATTTTTAGAAAAAAAACAAAATATGACTAAAGAGTTTCAACAACAAAAATTTCTGAATAAAAAAAAAATTTCAAAAATTATTTTAGAAAACCATTATTTATTTTTAAGATACTTTAAAATTTACAAAAAAATAGTTTAAAAAATAATTATAAAAAAGATTTAAAAATAAAAATATAAACTCAAATAAAAAATAAACGAGGCCAATGAGATTCAATCGATGTTTTGAGAATAAGCAAGTGAGTATTGGAGGAGTAATGTGTGTCACTGAGATCCGTTTTACGTACGTAACACGCGCGTAAAACATTCATACACGCGCGTAAAACATTCATACGCGCACGTAAAACATTTATACGCGCACGTAAAACATTCATACACGCGCGTAAAACATTCATACAGACTACGTCTTGAATTTCTGAACTTTAATAATTCATTTTTATTTTTATTTTTTCAATTTTATTTATTTTTCATTCCATTTCACGGCTTCAAAGCAGTGAATTTAATTTCAAAGACGGCCTGTAACGCGATACGCCACTCGCGTAATTTTTATTTCGGGATTAGCTTCCTGCGCATGATAAGCCTTCCGCACGTTAGCGGCCTCAAGGCCAATACGTAGAACTCCTACGCTCTAATTGACACAACTCCAGTCAAAGGATTCCTGCTGAACAAGAAATAATGAGGATTTATGTTCGAAACTTCAAAGATACGCTCTCAAAACCTCATCGAGTTTATTCATTTATAACTTAAATTCATTTTAAAAATTATTTTTAACTTAAATTCATTTTTTAAATTATTTATAACTTAAATTCATTTTTAAAGTTATTTCAAACTTAAGTTCATTTTTTTAAATTTTTTTCAACTCGGCTTCTACTAGAGATAAGTTATTTCGCAAAATGGGGCAATTTATCTGACGTGGCCTGTGTAATCAGGACGCTCACGGATATGCGCAGACGATCAGTTATCGGCAACTAAGCACCACTAATTGAAAGAAACATTAAGACTGCATCTCTTGACATTAAAGAATAACTCATAAACGGTATGACTAATGACTCCATGGTCATTATCTTCTAGGATGTTTTTTAATTGCCACACGAACTCTGGCAAATGACTAAGGCACGAGATTGCACAACAAAGGCGAAAGGTCGGTGATCAAAGCCTCACTCCGACAGGCGCACCAGCACCGATGTACCAGCATTCTGTATAATCAATCGCGCCTTTTTGGATTCATAAATAGCCACTCCGCCATCCCCTCTCCATTCTCTCTCTTTATCTTTTCATCTCAGTTTCCTTCGTTCCATCCCTCTCCTTTACTCACTCTCTCCCCCCCGTCCTATGGTCTACTTTTTTGACACCTGACTTTCTGGTGTGTCGTGCTTGCCAAGGAGAAGTCTCGTCGAACATGTCTAAGCAGCCCTGTGAGACACTTCGATCGAAAATTGATCGCTAGATAAATATCAACATGCATCCCATCATACCAACATACATTCTGCTACAGCACACAGTGCATATGTGGTCGGTTGGCATAGAGAACATATGTACTGATAGGCACGCGTCTGAAAGCTATTGCTACGCATTGAAAGGCATTAGCGGGGTTCTGTGGCTCATTTCGACAAGAGAGGACTGGCTGTAGTGTAGATAGTGGCATTATAAGTTAAGCTGTGCTAGTGTAGATGAGCCATTAGAATTGCAAGTAGTCTCAAAGAAGTACCGCTCTAAAAACATCGTCTGAAGCCTTCTACGTGCTGCCAAGCTTTGCGCAAGCGACGCAAAGTTACTCGATTGGTAAACCTTTCAAGACTTTTTGTTGACCTTTTGGGGCATTAACACAACTCACGCGCCAGTTAAACGCGTGAAATTACTTGAAATTCTGCTTGAAAGCTTGAGCTTTCAGTTGGATCTGCCTTTGAAACTAAATTATAAATTCCATCGTTGGAGTATCGAAGCTTCCTTCCGCTTCCGTTGCGTCATCTGACGTCACAGCGTCACCTTATTTCGACACATCTATTCATTCGCTGATCTTACAAGCCTTCAGGTTCCTTTGATTTCTTGTTTTATTGATTTTTTCAACTACTAGAAGCCAAAATTCAATTAAAATTATTGTTTTTTGTTTTAATAAAACTTAATCAAATTAGTCGGCATTTTGTGGTATAACCAAAGTGACAAAATCTAAATATAACTTGTGTTGATACAAATGACCCTTTTATTCCATACATTACTCTTTTATCCTTTTGTTCTATAAATAACCACGTCTTTATTATGAAGAAACTTTTTATAAATAACTCAATTCTATAAAAAACCCGTTTGTTCTATAAATAATACTTTTTCTATAATAAACCAAGTGTTCTATAAATAACCAAGTGTTCTATAAATAACCAAGTGTTCTATAAATAACCAAGTGTTCTATAAATAACCAAGTGTTCTATAAATAACCAAGTGTTCTATAAATAACCAAGTGTTCTATAAATAACCAAGTGTTCTATAAATAACCAAGTGTTCTATAAATAACCGTTTTTCTATAACTAAAAATTGGTTCTATAAATAACCATGGTTTTTATAAATAACCATATCTTCCATTAAATTTTTTTATTATTATTAACGTGTTCTGCAAATAGCAGCTCTTTCAACGTCGCTATGCAAACAAACAATTTAATAGTACTACTACTCGCCGTTGAATAGAACGTTGAGAGGGACGGAGTGTTGAAAGCGCCTGCGTAGAGGGGATGACTTGCTTGAAACTCGACGCTATAACAATGAAATTGAAAAAAT
>OX387247.1:11937448-11980356 GCA_947562095.1 Branchellion lobata
TTATTCAAACGTATTTTTGTAATTCATATTTACTTCGGTCTCAACTCTTGATTTTCAGAAATAACTATAAACGCTGCTTTGTCAAAATGAATTTATAATTGAAAAACAAAACTGATTTTATGTTTAAAAATTCTATTTTGAACCAATTTGAATAATCTCATTTTTATTAATTATTTTTCCAGATTTTCGAAAGCATCATGCGATCATCAGCCACCCTACCCACTGCTTCAGTCAACATGAATATTCCGAAAGCATTGGTAAGTTGACATTGTCAAACATTGAAAAAATCTTCTAAACGAAATTAAAACAAGAAAGGTCTTTTTGAAAACCTTTTTTTGATTTTGATGGTTCACCATGTTTTGTGCCATTTCCAGCGTTAGTCTGGATTTGCTTCAATAAAGACCATTCAAAAAATAAGTAAAAAATTTTTTGAAAAACCCATTTTCAGATGAAGAAAAAAAAAAGTATATTTAAAAAAAAAACTCTGAAATTTTTTTTTTCATTGTTAGTCTCTATTGAATCAAATCTAGTAATATTTACAGTATCTGACTGGATTTAATTTGATGATGACTATAGAAAAATGTAAAAGAAAATAATAATACTAATAATAATGATGATAATAATAAATTCAATTTGTAAAGCGCTAAGGCAAGCGACTGAGGCACATATAAAAAACATATTTTGGAAAAAGGTTGAAAAAGAAAAAAAAATCAACAGGAATCCTCCCCTTCCTCTTGTTCACTTTTCACGGACTCAATTTTTTCAATCATCGCTTTTATTTTTTAACTTTTTAAAATATAAATTTTAAAGATTCATTAATTGTTTTATCATTTCATTTTTGTGCCGAATGATTATTAAACTCCATCCAATAGTATTTTAGAAATAACTTTTTTACCTTTTTTTAAGTTTAAACTTTTATTCATATTTATCTTAGCACTACTCATAGTTCACATTTTGCTAGTAACCAATATCAACGAAAACACTATACTTATCATGACTGATCTACTCTTAGCGTTCAAAATATTTATTGCGTAAACTAAAATTTTCAACAACAAAAAATTAGCTATTGAAAAAAAAAATTTTAATTTTAAAATGTAGCGCTTTCAAAAAACGGTTTTAATCGCTGCTGGGTTACTAGGTAACTAAAATTCTTAAACAGAGCGCTTGTTTTTCATTTGAATTGCTGCAAACTCAAATATCAGCTAAGCCGGAAATCGAGCTTTGGGCTTCACGATCTAGAGATTTGGGTTTAAAAGTGAAAAAAATAATTAAATGATACAAATTAAAATAAACCTCTGTTTCATTTGCAGTCAACGGATGATTCTGTGAGCATAACAACTCACGGTAACGAGAAGATAGGCATCAACGTGGATGGAAATGCAGCAAAAGGATTTTTTATTCGCCAGGTGGAGGCGAATTCTGTCGCGGAATCTTCTGGAAAAATTGAAACAGGTGAATTAAGAGTTTCGATGTAGAAATCAATTTTTTTAATGTTTGAATTTTTTTAAGAAAAACCCACTTGAAGTTATACCGAAATAAAATAGTACTGAAATAAAATAGTATTGAAATGAAATAAACGTTTAAATTAAACGTTGAAAAAGAATGATGCAAAGTAAATAATTATTGAAATCCATACCGTTATTACAGGAGACATACTAACAGGAATTACAATAGATCTCAACACATTGAAGACAGACGAAGCTCAAAGCCTGCTGAAGGTCTTGTCTCCATACCCAGTCAAAATCACCGTCAAAAAATCCGACACAGGAGACAACTTGAACTTAAAAAGTCACATGGTTGATTCGGGGATAGAAATAAAAGGACCAAAACTTGAAATAGACGACAGAAGAATAAACGGCAACTCGAGTGTAACATTACCAGGAGGCGATATAAATATAGGAAGTTTAAAAAAGAAGAAGAGAACAGATATAGACGTGCAGTCTCCGACTGGAAACATTTCGTTAGGTGGTGATATGGAGGTGGGGGGAGACTTGAAACAAAACAAAAGCGGGTACTTAATAAAATTTCCAAAACTTAACGATTCCAAAACTTTGAGTGGGAAGGCCGATTTGAAAGGAAAAATACCGAGTCCTATAAAATTTGAAAAGAACTTCGATAAAAATATAAAAATAGAAGGAGGTGACGTCAACGTCAACGCAAACCTCCCAGACGCCGATGTCAACGTCAAGGCTCCAAGAGGCTCTGGTGGCTTCAATGTCAACATGCCTTCATTCGGCTTCGGTGGAAAAGGACCCAAAGGGGAAGTTGACTTGCCCGAAGGAGATGTCAACGTCAATGCCAACCTGCCAGACGCCGACGTGAAAGGAGGAAAAGGTGGATTCCACATTGGCCTTCCAAGCCTGCCGAAGGTGAGTCTAAAGGGCAAAGGAGTGAAAGCAGATGGAGATATCGACGTGGACCTTCCAGAAGGCGATTTGCACGTTAACGCTGAAGCTCCCGACGTGAACGTCAAGGCACCAAAAGGCAGTGGTGGATTCCACATTGGAATGCCCAAGTTTGGAATCAAGGGTAAAGGGCCCAAGGGAGACATCGATTTGCCAGAGGGAGAAGTCAACGTTGACGCCAACTTACCTGACGTGGATGTCAAGGGACCCAAGGGCTCGGGCGGTTTCAATGTCAACCTGCCTTCGTTCGGCATCAAGGGGAAAGGACCCAAGGGAGAAGTGGAGCTGCCAGACGCCAACGTGGATGTTGATGCCAACCTTCCAGACGCTGATATAGACGTCAAAGGTAGTAAAGGTGAACTTATAAACTCTTTCAGTTGCTTATCTCTTAGTATGCATCTTAGTTTCAACTTTTTTCTCAGTTTTCATTTTTCTTTCCTACTTTTTCTCAGTTTTCTTCAATTATTCCGAGTTTTTTCCACATTTTGTATTCAAAAGCGTATTTATTTTTTCCATCAAAACTCAATATAAAAGTCAACCAACATCGCAGGTAAAGGCGGCTTCCATTTCAACATGCCGAAGTTCGGATTCAAAGGCAAAGGACCAAAGGGAGAAATTGACTTGCCTGAAGGTGACGTCAACGTCAACGCAAACCTCCCAGACGCCGATGTCAACATCAAGGCTCCAAAAGGCTCTGGTGGTTTCAACGTCAACATGCCTTCATTCGGCTTCGGTGGAAAAGGACCCAAAGGGGAAGTTGACTTGCCCGAAGGAGATGTCAACGTCAATGCCAACCTGCCAGACGCCGACGTGAAAGGAGGAAAAGGTGGCTTCCACATTGGAATGCCCAAGTTTGGAATCAAGGGTAAAGGGCCCAAGGGAGACATCGATTTGCCAGAGGGAGAAGTCAACGTTGACGCCAGCTTACCTGACGTGGATGTCAAGGGACCCAAGGGCTCGGGCGGTTTCAATGTCAACCTGCCTTCGTTCGGCATCAAGGGGAAAGGACCCAAGGGAGAAGTGGAGCTGCCAGACGCCAACGTGGATGTTGATGCCAACCTTCCAGACGCTGATATAGATGTCAAAGGTAGTAAAGGTGAACTTATAAACTCTTTCAGTTGCTTATCTCTTAGTATGCATCTTAGTTTCAACTTTTTTCTCAGTTTTTCATTTTTTTTTCTACTTTTTCTCAGTTTTCTTCAATTATTCCGAGTTTTTTCCACATTTTGTAATCAAAAGCGTATTTATTTTTTCCATCGAAACTCAATATCCAAGTCAACCAACATCGCAGGTAAAGGCGGCTTCCATTTCAACATGCCGAAGTTCGGATTCAAAGGCAAAGGACCAAAGGGAGAAATTGACTTGCCTGAAGGTGACGTCAACGTCAACGCAAACCTCCCAGACGCCGATGTCAACGTCAAGGCTCCAAAAGGCTCTGGTGGTTTCAACGTCAACATGCCTTCATTCGGCTTCGGTGGAAAAGGACCAAAAGGGGAAGTTGACTTGCCCGGAGGAGATGTCAACGTCAATGCCAACCTGCCAGACGCCGACGTGAAAGGAGGAAAAGGTGGATTCCATATTGGCCTTCCAAGCCTGCCGAAGGTGAATTTGAAGGGCAAAGGAGTGAAGGCAGATGGAGATATCGACGTGGACCTTCCAGAAGGCGATTTGCACGTTAACGCTGAAGCTCCCGACGTGAACGTCAAGGCACCAAAAGGCAGTGGTGGATTCCACATTGGAATGCCCAAGTTTGGAATCAAGGGTAAAGGGCCCAAGGGAGACATCGATTTGCCAGAGGGAGAAGTCAACGTTGACGCCAACTTACCTGACGTGGATGTCAAGGGACCCAAGGGCTCGGGCGGGTTCAATGTCAACCTGCCTTCATTTGGCATCAAGGGGAAAGGACCCAAGGGAGAAGTGGAGCTGCCAGACGCCAACGTGGATGTTGATGCCAACCTTCCAGACGCTGATATAGACGTCAAAGGTAGTAAAGGTGAACTTATAAACTCTTTCAGTTGCTTATCTCTTAGTATGCATCTTAGTTTCAACTTTTTTCTAAGTTTTCATTTTTCTTTTCTAGTTTTTCTCAGTTTTCTTCAATTATTTCGAGTTTTTTCCACATTTTGTATTCAAAAGCGTATTTATTTTTTCCATCAAAACTCAATATAAAAGTCAACCAACATCGCAGGTAAAGGCGGCTTCCATTTCAACATGCCGAAGTTCGGATTCAAAGGCAAAGGACCAAAGGGAGAAGTTGACTTGCCTGAAGGTGACGTCAACGTCAACGCAAACCTCCCAGACGCCGATGTCAACATCAAGGCTCCAAAAGGCTCTGGTGGCTTCAACGTCAACATGCCTTCATTCGGCTTCGGTGGAAAAGGACCCAAAGGGGAAGTTGACTTGCCCGAAGGAGATGTCAACGTCAATGCCAACCTGCCAGACGCCGACGTGAAAAGAGGAAAAGGTGGATTCCACATTGGAATGCCCAAGTTTGGAATCAAGGGTAAAGGGCCCAAGGGAGACATCGATTTGCCAGAGGGAGAAGTCAACGTTGACGCCAGCTTACCTGACGTGGATGTCAAGGGACCCAAGGGCTCGGGCGGTTTCAATGTCAACCTGCCTTCGTTCGGCATCAAGGGGAAAGGACCCAAGGGAGAAGTGGAGCTGCCAGACGCCAACGTGGATGTTGATGCCAACCTTCCAGACGCTGATATAGATGTCAAAGGTAGTGAAGGTGAACTTATAAACTCTTTCAGTTGCTTATCTCTTAGTATGCATCTTAGTTTCAACTTTTTTCTCAGTTTTTCATTTTTTTTTCTACTTTTTCTCAGTTTTCTTCAATTATTCCGAGTTTTTTCCACATTTTGTAATCAAAAGCGTATTTATTTTTTCCATCGAAACTCAATATCCAAGTCAACCAACTTCGCAGGTAAAGGCGGCTTCCATTTCAACATGCCGAAGTTCGGATTCAAAGGCAAAGGACCAAAGGGAGAAATTGACTTGCCTGAAGGTGACGTCAACGTCAACGCAAACCTCCCAGACGCCGATGTCAACGTCAAGGCTCCAAGAGGCTCTGGTGGTTTCAACGTCAACATGCCTTCATTCGGCTTCGGTGGAAAAGGACCCAAAGGGGAAGTTGACTTGCCCGAAGGAGATGTCAACGTCAATGCCAACCTGCCAGACACCGACGTGAAAGGAGGAAAAGGTGGATTCCACATTGGCCTTCCAAGCCTGCCGAAGGTGAGTCTAAAAGGCAAAGGAGTGAAAGCAGATGGAGATATCGACGTGGACCTTCCAGAAGGCGATTTGCACGTTAACGCTGAAGCTCCCGACGTGAACGTCAAGGCACCAAAAGGCAGTGGTGGATTCCACATTGGAATGCCCAAGTTTGGAATCAAGGGTAAAGGGCCCAAGGGAGACATCGATTTGCCAGAGGGAGAAGTCAACGTTGACGCCAACTTACCTGACGTGGATGTCAAGGGACCCAAGGGCTCGGGCGGTTTCAATGTCAACCTGCCTTCGTTCGGCATCAAGGGGAAAGGACCCAAGGGAGAAGTGGAGCTGCCAGACGCCAACGTGGATGTTGATGCCAAACTTCCAGACGCTGATATAGACGTCAAAGGTAGTAAAGGTGAACTTATAAACTCTTTCAGTTGCTTATCTCTTAGTATGCATCTTAGTTTCAACTTTTTTCTCAGTTTTCATTTTTCTTTCCTACTTTTTCTCAGTTTTCTTCAATTATTCCGAGTTTTTTCCACATTTTGTATTCAAAAGCGTATTTATTTTTTCCATCAAAACTCAATATAAAAGTCAACCAACATCGCAGGTAAAGGCGGCTTCCATTTCAACATGCCGAAGTTCGGATTCAAAGGCAAAGGACCAAAGGGAGAAATTGACTTGCCTGAAGGTGACGTCAACGTCAACGCAAACCTCCCAGACGCCGATGTCAACGTCAAGGCTCCAAAAGGCTCTGGTGGTTTCAACGTCAACATGCCTTCATTCGGCTTCGGTGGAAAAGGACCCAAAGGGGAAGTTGACTTGCCCGAAGGAGATGTCAACGTCAATGCCAACCTGCCAGACGCCGACGTGAAAGGAGGAAAAGGTGGCTTCCACATTGGAATGCCCAAGTTTGGAATCAAGGGTAAAGGGCCCAAGGGAGACATCGATTTGCCAGAGGGAGAAGTCAACGTTGACGCCAGCTTACCTGACGTGGATGTCAAGGGACCCAAGGGCTCGGGCGGTTTCAATGTCAACCTGCCTTCGTTCGGCATCAAGGGGAAAGGACCCAAGGGAGAAGTGGAGCTGCCAGACGCCAACGTGGATGTTGATGCCAACCTTCCAGACGCTGATATAGATGTCAAAGGTAGTAAAGGTGAACTTATAAACTCTTTCAGTTGCTTATCTCTTAGTATGCATCTTAGTTTCAACTTTTTTCTCAGTTTTTCATTTTTTTTTCTACTTTTTCTCAGTTTTCTTCAATTATTCCGAGTTTTTTCCACATTTTGTATTCAAAAGCGTATTTTTTTTTTCCATCGAAACTCAATATCCAAGTCAACCAACATCGCAGGTAAAGGCGGCTTCCATTTCAACATGCCGAAGTTCGGATTCAAAGGCAAAGGACCAAAGGGAGAAGTTGACTTGCCTGAAGGTGACGTCAACGTCAACGCAAACCTCCCAGACGCCGATGTCAACGTCAAGGCTCCAAAAGGCTCTGGTGGCTTCAACGTCAATATGCCTTCATTCGGCTTCGGTGGAAAAGGACCCAAAGGGGAAGTTGACTTGCCCGGAGGAGATGTCAACGTCAATGCCAACCTGCCAGACGCCGACGTGAAAGGAGGAAAAGGTGGATTCCACATTGGCCTTCCAAGCCTGCCGAAGGTGAATTTGAAGGGCAAAGGAGTGAAGGCAGATGGAGATATCGACGTGGACCTTCCAGAAGGCGATTTGCACGTTAACGCTGAAGCTCCCGACGTGAACGTCAAGGCACCAAAAGGCAGTGGTGGATTCCACATTGGAATGCCCAAGTTTGGAATCAAGGGTAAAGGGCCCAAGGGAGACATCGATTTGCCAGAGGGAGAAGTCAACGTTGACGCCAACTTACCTGACGTGGATGTCAAGGGACCCAAGGGCTCGGGCGGGTTCAATGTCAACCTGCCTTCATTTGGCATCAAGGGGAAAGGACCCAAGGGAGAAGTGGAGCTGCCAGACGCCAACGTGGATGTTGATGCCAACCTTCCAGACGCTGATATAGACGTCAAAGGTAGTAAAGGTGAACTTATAAACTCTTTCAGTTGCTTATCTCTTAGTATGCATCTTAGTTTCAACTTTTTTCTAAGTTTTCATTTTTCTTTTCTAGTTTTTCTCAGTTTTCTTCAATTATTCCGAGTTTTTTCCACATTTTGTATTCAAAAGCGTATTTATTTTTTCCATCGAAACTCAATATCCAAGTCAACCAACATCGCAGGTAAAGGCGGCTTCCATTTCAACATGCCGAAGTTCGGATTCAAAGGCAAAGGACCAAAGGGAGAAATTGACTTGCCTGAAGGTGACGTCAACGTCAACGCAAAGCTCCCAGACGCCGATGTCAACGTCAAGGCTCCAAAAGGCTCTGGTGGCTTCAACGTCAATATGCCTTCATTCGGCTTCGGTGGAAAAGGACCCAAAGGGGAAGTTGACTTGCCCGGAGGAGATGTCAACGTCAATGCCAACCTGCCAGACGCCGACGTGAAAGGAGGAAAAGGTGGATTCCACATTGGCCTTCCAAGCCTGCCGAAGGTGAATTTGAAGGGCAAAGGAGTGAAGGCAGATGGAGATATCGACGTGGACCTTCCAGAAGGCGATTTGCACGTTAACGCTGAAGCTCCCGACGTGAACGTCAAGGCACCAAAAGGCAGTGGTGGATTCCACATTGGAATGCCCAAGTTTGGAATCAAGGGTAAAGGGCCCAAGGGAGACATCGATTTGCCAGAGGGAGAAGTCAACGTTGACGCCAACTTACCTGACGTGGATGTCAAGGGACCCAAGGGCTCGGGCGGGTTCAATGTCAACCTGCCTTCATTTGGCATCAAGGGGAAAGGACCCAAGGGAGAAGTGGAGCTGCCAGACGCCAACGTGGATGTTGATGCCAACCTTCCAGACGCTGATATAGACGTCAAAGGTAGTAAAGGTGAACTTATAAACTCTTTCAGTTGCTTATCTCTTAGTATGCATCTTAGTTTCAACTTTTTTCTAAGTTTTCATTTTTCTTTTCTAGTTTTTCTCAGTTTTCTTCAATTATTTCGAGTTTTTTCCACATTTTGTATTCAAAAGCGTATTTATTTTTTCCATCAAAACTCAATATAAAAGTCAACCAACATCGCAGGTAAAGGCGGCTTCCATTTCAACATGCCGAAGTTCGGATTCAAAGGCAAAGGACCAAAGGGAGAAATTGACTTGCCTGAAGGTGACGTCAACGTCAACGCAAACCTCCCAGACGCCGATGTCAACATCAAGGCTCCAAAAGGCTCTGGTGGCTTCAACGTCAACATGCCTTCATTCGGCTTCGGTGGAAAAGGACCCAAAGGGGAAGTTGACTTGCCCGAAGGAGATGTCAACGTCAATGCCAACCTGCCAGACGCCGACGTGAAAGGAGGAAAAGGTGGATTCCACATTGGAATGCCCAAGTTTGGAATCAAGGGTAAAGGGCCCAAGGGAGACATCGATTTGCCAGAGGGAGAAGTCAACGTTGACGCCAGCTTACCTGACGTGGATGTCAAGGGACCCAAGGGCTCGGGCGGTTTCAATGTCAACCTGCCTTCGTTCGGCATCAAGGGGAAAGGACCCAAGGGAGAAGTGGAGCTGCCAGACGCCAACGTGGATGTTGATGCCAACCTTCCAGACGCTGATATAGATGTCAAAGGTAGTAAAGGTGAACTTATAAACTCTTTCAGTTGCTTATCTCTTAGTATGCATCTTAGTTTCAACTTTTTTCTCAGTTTTTCTTTTTTTTTTCTACTTTTTCTCAGTTTTCTTCAATTATTCCGAGTTTTTTCCACATTTTGTAATCAAAAGCGTATTTATTTTTTCCATCGAAACTCAATATCCAAGTCAACCAACATCGCAGGTAAAGGCGGCTTCCATTTCAACATGCCGAAGTTCGGATTCAAAGGCAAAGGACCAAAGGGAGAAATTGACTTGCCTGAAGGTGACGTCAACGTCAACGCAAACCTCCCAGACGCCGATGTCAACGTCAAGGCTCCAAAAGGCTCTGGTGGTTTCAACGTCAACATGCCTTCATTCGGCTTCGGTGGAAAAGGACCCAAAGGGGAAGTTGACTTGCCCGAAGGAGATGTCAACGTCAATGCCAACCTGCCAGACGCCGACGTGAAAGGAGGAAAAGGTGGATTCCACATTGGCCTTCCAAGCCTGCCGAAGGTGAGTCTAAAAGGCAAAGGAGTGAAAGCAGATGGAGATATCGACGTGGACCTTCCAGAAGGCGATTTGCACGTTAACGCTGAAGCTCCCGACGTGAACGTCAAGGCACCAAAAGGCAGTGGTGGATTCCACATTGGAATGCCCAAGTTTGGAATCAAGGGTAAAGGGCCCAAGGGAGACATCGATTTGCCAGAGGGAGAAGTCAACGTTGACGCCAACTTACCTGACGTGGATGTCAAGGGACCCAAGGGCTCGGGCGGTTTCAATGTCAACCTGCCTTCGTTCGGCATCAAGGGGAAAGGACCCAAGGGAGAAGTGGAGCTGCCAGACGCCAACGTGGATGTTGATGCCAACCTTCCAGACGCTGATATAGACGTCAAAGGTAGTAAAGGTGAACTTATAAACTCTTTCAGTTGCTTATCTCTTAGTATGCATCTTAGTTTCAACTTTTTTCTAAGTTTTTATTTTTCTTTTCTAATTTTTCTCAGTTTTCTTCGATTATTTCGAGTTTTTTCCACATTTTGTATTCAAAAGCGTATTTATTATTTCCATCGAAACTCAATATCCAAGTCAACCAACATCGCAGGTAAAGGCGGCTTCCATTTCAACATGCCGAAGTTCGGATTCAAAGGCAAAGGACCAAAGGGAGAAATTGACTTGCCTGAAGGTGACGTCAACGTCAACGCAAACCTCCCAGACGCCGATGTCAACGTCAAGGCTCCAAGAGGCTCTGGTGGTTTCAACGTCAACATGCCTTCATTCGGCTTCAGTGGAAAAGGACCCAAAGGGGAAGTTGACTTGCCCGAAGGAGATGTCAACGTCAATGCCAACCTGCCAGACGCCGACGTGAAAGGAGGAAAAGGTGGATTCCACATTGGAATGCCCAAGTTTGGAATCAAGGGTAAAGGGCCCAAGGGAGACATCGATTTGCCAGAGGGAGAAGTCAACGTTGACGCCAATTTACCTGACGTGGATGTCAAGGGACCCAAGGGCTCGGGCGGTTTCAATGTCAACCTGCCTTCATTTGGCATCAAGGGGAAAGGACCCAAGGGAGAAGTGGAGCTGCCAGACGCCAACGTGGATGTTGATGCCAACCTTCCAGACGCTGATATAGACGTCAAAGGTAGTAAAGGTGAACTTATAAACTCTTTCAGTTGCTTATCTCTTAGTATGCATCTTAGTTTCAACTTTTTTCTAAGTTTTCATTTTTCTTTTCTACTTTTTCTCAGTTTTCTTCGATTTTTTCGAGTTTTTTCCACATTTTGTATTCAAAAGCGTATTTATTTTTTCCATCAAAACTCAATATAAAAGTCAACCAACATCGCAGGTAAAGGCGGCTTCCATTTCAACATGCCGAAGTTCGGATTCAAAGGCAAAGGACCAAAGGGAGAAGTTGACTTGCCTGAAGGTGACGTCAACGTCAACGCAAACCTCCCAGACGCCGATGTCAACATCAAGGCTCCAAAAGGCTCTGGTGGTTTCAACGTCAACATGCCTTCATTCGGCTTCGGTGGAAAAGGACCCAAAGGGGAAGTTGACTTGCCCGAAGGAGATGTCAACGTCAATGCCAACCTGCCAGACGCCGACGTGAAAGGAGGAAAAGGTGGATTCCACATTGGAATGCCCAAGTTTGGAATCAAGGGTAAAGGGCCCAAGGGAGACATCGTTTTGCCAGAGGGAGAAGTCAACGTTGACGCCAGCTTACCTGACGTGGATGTCAAGGGACCCAAGGGCTCGGGCGGTTTCAATGTCAACCTGCCTTCGTTCGGCATCAAGGGGAAAGGACCCAAGGGAGAAGTGGATCTGCCAGACGCCAACGTGGATGTTGATGCCAACCTTCCAGACGCTGATATAGATGTCAAAGGTAGTAAAGGTGAACTTATAAACTCTTTCAGTTGCTTATCTCTTAGTATGCATCTTAGTTTCAACTTTTTTCTCAGTTTTCATTTTTCTTTCCTACTTTTTCTCAGTTTTTCATTTTTCTTTCCTACTTTTTCTCAGTTTTCTTCAATTATTCCGAGTTTTTTCTACATTTTGTATTCAAAAGCGTATTTATTTTTTCCATCGAAACTTAATATCCAAGCCAACCAACATCGCAGGTAAAGGCGGCTTCCATTTCAACATGCCGAAGTTCGGATTCAAAGGCAAAGGACCAAAGGGAGAAATTGACTTGCCTGAAGGTGACGTCAACGTCAACGCAAACCTCCCAGACGCCGATGTCAACATCAAGGCTCCAAAAGGCTCTGGTGGTTTCAACGTCAACATGCCTTCATTCGGCTTCGGTGGAAAAGGACCCAAAGGGGAAGTTGACTTGCCCGAAGGAGATGTCAACGTCAATGCCAACCTGCCAGACGCCGACGTGAAAGGAGGAAAAGGTGGATTCCACATTGGCCTTCCAAGCCTGCCGAAGGTGAATTTGAAGGGCAAAGGAGTGAAGGCAGATGGAGATATCGACGTGGACCTTCCAGAAGGCGATTTGCACATTAACGCTGAAGCTCCCGACGTGAACGTCAAGGCACCAAAAGGCAGTGGTGGATTCCACATTGGAATGCCCAAGTTTGGAATCAAGGGTAAAGGGCCCAAGGGAGACATCGATTTGCCAGAGGGAGAAGTCAACGTTGACGCCAACTTACCTGACGTGGATGTCAAGGGACCCAAGGGCTCGGGCGGCTTCAATGTCAACCTGCCTTCGTTCGGCATCAAGGGGAAAGGACCCAAGGGAGAAGTGGAGCTGCCAGACGCCAACGTGGATGTTGATGCCAACCTTCCAGACGCTGATATAGACGTCAAAGGTAGTAAAGGTGAACTTATAAACTCTTTCAGTTTCTTATCTCTTAGTATGCATCTTAGTTTCAACTTTTTTCTCAGTTTTTCATTTTTCTTTTCAACTTTTTCTCAGTTTTCTTCGATTATTTCGAGTTTTTTCAACATTTTGTATTCAAAAGCGTATTTATTTTTTCCATCGAAACTTAATATCCAAGCCAACCAACATCGCAGGTAAAGGCGGCTTCCATTTCAACATGCCGAAGTTCGGATTCAAAGGCAAAGGACCAAAGGGAGAAATTGACTTGCCTGAAGGTGACGTCAACGTCAACGCAAACCTCCCAGACGCCGATGTCAACGTCAAGGCTCCAAAAGGCTCTGGTGGTTTCAACGTCAACATGCCTTCATTCGGCTTCGGTGGAAAAGGACCCAAAGGGGAAGTTGACTTGCCCGAAGGAGATGTCAACGTCAATGCCAACCTGCCAGACGCCGACGTGAAAGGAGGAAAAGGTGGATTCCACATTGGCCTTCCAAGCCTGCCGAAGGTGAATTTGAAGGGCAAAGGAGTGAAGGCAGATGGAGATATCGACGTGGACCTTCCAGAAGGCGATTTGCACGTTAACGCTGAAGCTCCCGACGTGAACGTCAAGGCACCAAAAGGCAGTGGTGGATTCCACATTGGAATGCCCAAGTTTGGAATCAAGGGTAAAGGGCCCAAAGGAGACATCGATTTGCCAGAGGGAGAAGTCAACGTTGACGCCAACTTACCTGACGTGGATGTCAAGGGACCCAAGGGCTCGGGCGGTTTCAATGTCAACCTGCCTTCGTTCGGCATCAAGGGGAAAGGACCCAAGGGAGAAGGGGAGCTGCCAGACGCCAACGTGGATGTTGATGCCAACCTTCCAGACGCTGATATAGACGTCAAAGGTAGTAAAGGTGAACTTATAAACTCTTTCAGTTGCTTATCTCTTAGTATGCATCTTAGTTTCAACTTTTTTCTCAGTTTTCATTTTTCTTTCCTACTTTTTCTCAGTTTTCATTTTTCTTTTCTATTTTTTCTCAGTTTTCTTCAATTATTCCGAGTTTTTTCCACATTTTGTATTCAAAAGCGTATTTATTTTTTCCATCGAAACTCAATATCCAAGTCAACCAACATCGCAGGTAAAGGCGGCTTCTATTTCAACATGCCGAAGTTCGGATTCAAAGGCAAAGGACCAAAGGGAGAAATTGACTTGCCTGAAGGTGACGTCAACGTCAACGCAAACCTCCCAGACGCCGATGTCAACGTCAAGGCTCCAAAAGGCTCTGGTGGTTTCAACGTCAACATGCCTTCATTCGGCTTCGGTGGAAAAGGACCCAAAGGGGAAGTTGACTTGCGCGAAGGAGATGTCAACGTCAATGCCAACCTGCCAGACGCCGACGTGAAAGGAGGAAAAGGTGGATTCCACATTGGAATGCCCAAGTTTGGAATCAAGGGTAAAGGGCCCAAGGGAGACATCGATTTGCCAGAGGGAGAAGTCAACGTTGACGCCAACTTACCTGATGTGGATGTCAAGGGACCCAAGGGCTCGGGCGGGTTCAATGTCAACCTGCCTTCATTTGGCATCAAGGGGAAAGGACCCAAGGGAGAAGTGGAGCTGCCAGACGCCAACGTGGATGTTGATGCCAACCTTCCAGACGCTGATATAGACGTCAAAGGTAGTAAAGGTGAACTTATAAACTCTTTCAGTTGCTTATCTCTTAGTATGCATTTTAGTTTCAACTTTTTTCTCAGTTTTTCATTTTTCTTTTCTACTTTTTCTCAGTTTTCTTCAATTATTCCGAGTTTTTTCCACATTTTGTATTCAAAAGCGTATTTATTTTTTCCATCGAAACTCAATATCCAAGTCAACCAACATCGCAGGTAAAGGCGGCTTCCATTTCAACATGCCGAAGTTCGGATTCAAAGGCAAAGGACCAAAGGGAGAAATTGACTTGCCTGAAGGTGACGTCAACGTCAACGCAAACCTCCCTGACGCCGATGTCAACGTCAAGGCTCCAAAAGGCTCTGGTGGTTTCAACGTCAACATGCCTTCATTCGGCTTCGGTGGAAAAGGACCCAAAGGGGAAGTTGACTTGCCCGAAGGAGATGTCAACGTCAATGCCAACCTGCCAGACGCCGACGTGAAAGGAGGAAAAGGTGGATTCCACATTGGCCTTCCAAGCCTGCCGAAGGTGAATTTGAAGGGCAAAGGAGTGAAGGCAGATGGAGATATCGACGTGGACCTTCCAGAAGGCGATTTGCACGTTAACGCTGAAGCTCCCGACGTGAACGTCAAGGCACCAAAAGGCAGTGGTGGATTCCACATTGGAATGCCCAAGTTTGGAATCAAGGGTAAAGGGCCCAAGGGAGACATCGATTTGCCAGAGGGAGAAGTCAACGTTGACGCCAACTTACCTGATGTGGATGTCAAGGGACCCAAGGGCTCGGGCGGGTTCAATGTCAACCTGCCTTCATTTGGCATCAAGGGGAAAGGACCCAAGGGAGAAGTGGAGCTGCCAGACGCCAACGTGGATGTTGATGCCAACCTTCCAGACGCTGATATAGACGTCAAAGGTAGTAAAGGTGAACTTATAAACTCTTTCAGTTGCTTATCTCTTAGTATGCATCTTAGTTTCAACTTTTTTCTCAGTTTTTCATTTTTCTTTTCTACTTTTTCTCAGTTTTCTTCAATTATTCCGAGTTTTTTCCACATTTTGTATTCAAAAGCGTATTTATTTTTTCCATCGAAACTCAATATCCAAGTCAACCAACATCGCAGGTAAAGGCGGCTTCCATTTCAACATGCCGAAGTTCGGATTCAAAGGCAAAGGACCAAAGGGAGAAATTGACTTGCCTGAAGGTGACGTCAACGTCAACGCAAACCTCCCAGACGCCGATGTCAACGTCAAGGCTCCAAAAGGCTCTGGTGGTTTCAACGTCAACATGCCTTCATTCGGCTTCGGTGGAAAAGGACCCAAAGGGGAAGTTGACTTGCCCGGAGGAGATGTCAACGTCAATGCCAACCTGCCAGACGCCGACGTGAAAGGAGGAAAAGGTGGATTCCACATTGGCCTTCCAAGCCTGCCGAAGGTGAGTCTAAAGGGCAAAGGAGTGAAAGCAGATGGAGATATCGACGTGGACCTTCCAGAAGGCGATTTTCACGTTAACGCTGAAGCTCCCGACGTGAACGTCAAGGCACCAAAAGGCAGTGGTGGATTCCACATTGGAATGCCCAAGTTTGGAATCAAGGGTAAAGGGCCCAAGGGAGACATCGATTTGCCAGAGGGAGAAGTCAACGTTGACGCCAACTTACCTGACGTGGATATCAGATCTCCCAGAGGTCACATGTCTGTCGGGTCACCTCAAGTTGACGTCAACATGAACGGTCCTCCTTCCTCTTCAGGCATCACGCTTCCTTCTTTCGGCTTCGGAAAACATGAAGCCGATGCTTCTGTCACTTCTCCCACCGCCCAGCTGGACATTAAAGGACCATCTATTTCGACCAACGTTGACCTCAACGGCTCTTCTATAGGTTACTTCCTTCTTGTGTTCTCCTTCATCAATCTTTTTGTAACCATTTTCACTTTCTTATAACCTTCCTATACAACCTCTAGTTTCATATTATTTTGTTTTGCTTCATTAGTTTCATAGTAATCCAAATACAATTTCTTAGGTTTCTCTATTCTATAATTTTTTAAAATATTTTTTTCCATTTTCAGATCCGTCTTTAGATATAAAAAAGCCTTCTGGAAAGTCCAAGGGCGCATTCAACTTTGGTTTTAAAAAAAAAGACAAGAAGAAGGGCCACAAAGCAGCCAATTTACAGTCCTCCCTTTCGACTGACAACAAAGATTATTCCATCCAGCTCCCATCCATGAACCTCGGAAGCACCGATTTGAGTGCTCACGCCGACCTTTCTGGTTCTTCCATAGGCGCCTCCCACGACCCATCCAACTCCCGCAGTCGCTACCATGTGGGATATCCTCGTGTAAACCTCAAGAGTGACTCTGCCATCGACGCCGCCAAAATCTCTAGCCTCCCTCGAACTCTCGACTCTGATTCTCCGCCCGGTCGGACCGGAAAGTTCAGAACTAGGCACAGGAGTGTGGAGATAGACGTGGACTCGGGAGAAGAAACACAAAGTGAAGATGGACTTTCCGGCAAAAAAAGAAAGAAGAAGAAGGGATTCATCAAGAGAATCAAAGAATTTTTCCACGTAGACTCAAAATCTCATCCAAACGCCGAAATCTCTTACGGAACCTCCTTCGAACACCCTGATGACAAAGAAAAATCATCCGTCAATGCCCTTTCTGTACATAAAGACCAGCCAGATCTTTCTCTCAACCTTTCGTCCTCGTCGCCACCTGGTGCTCCTTCTCCCACAAAAAGTCCTCCCAAACAGCCACAATCCACCTCCCACAGCGTGAGCCTGGGAGGGGGGGAGTTTGCGGTCGATGTGCCCTCTACGCTGGCTAACATTTCTGTTAAAAGTCCCGAAAAATCTTACACCATTTCCACGTCGACAGAAGTTAAAAAAATGATTTCGAGTGGCGCTGGAGGGGTGATGGAGACGACGGAAACGCGGAGCTACAGTGAGACCAGGCAGGCGGGAGACAAGGAAACCATGTCATTTTCCTTATCCGGTTCCCCTTCAATCAATATAGCCACTAAAACCAACCACTAGATTACTTCAAGCCATTCGACTAGCTTATGGCCACATAAATACTACATAATAAAACCATGGGAACCAAGAATACTTTTCCGCTGTGAAAGCTTCGAACGTGTAACTGATATGTTGACCCGTCAATTAAGATGTTTTGTTTTAATACGTGCTTAATATGCTACACCCCCACGATAATTAAACCTTATTTTTAATGATCATTTTTTGCTTTTTATAATTTCGATTTTGTACCTGTAAATTTTACCTACACATTATGAAAATAATTTGACTGCACACAATACCACTTTTTAGCCATTTTATTTCGAAATAATACTTTTGATTAATATTTTATATTTTCTATGCAGTAGTTTTTACCATGCCAATCTGTAGCAATTCAATCAACTCGTCGTTGTAAAGCCAAATATTGTAGAATGTTTACGATCTGACTTGTCGCTTTGCTTAACTCCTCACTGCTTGAACGAAATATTTATAAACTTTTTCTAAGCCATTGATTATTAGACTTTGGTCGTTAAAATTCATATAATCTCCGAGCGTCTAATATCAAAATATTAAAAGATCGCTTCAATAGCTCATTTTCAATCTTCATTTTATAGTATAAAAAAAAACAATAAAAATTTTACCATTTCAAATTTTATTTTGTCTGCCAAAGATTACGAATAGTTGTTTAAAGAAATTATTTTAATTGGGATTTAAATTATAGAAGGCTTTATGTTACTATTTGTTTCAGTTGATCCATGAAACCAGTGTTAGGTTTAATTTTCTCTCGCAAACTTTTCACGTTTACAAAAGCTTCATCAAATGTCATATTGTTACACTTTATTAAATAACCAATGATAACACTAGGGGATCTGAAAAGAATAGAAAAATAGAATAGAAAAGATGAATAAGAATATTCAATTAATATTGTATATTCGATAAAATTGTAGATTTTATTAAATATTTATAAATCAGAAAGTTGACTCAGACCTGCTTATTCCAGCCATGCAGTGGACTAAAAGTTTCCCAGTATTTTTGACACCTTTTATGAAGGCAATACATTCATCTAGTTTTGCAATGAGGTTTTCCTCTGGAACATCCAAAACAGAAACATGGTGATAAATGAAGTCTTTCGGGAAATATTCAATTTTCTCTGAAGCCACATTCAGAACATGAGTGATTCCTGACTTTTTCAGTAATTCGAGATCTCCAGCCACATCTACGCTACCTTTTGTAGTGAAAAGTAAGTCATATATTCAGTCTTGATCGATTTATATACAATAAAATTAGGCAAATCAGAGCTGAAAAAACTGAACCTAAGTATAGGTAATCAAAGAGTTTTGTAATTTCTAAATCAGGGTTTTGATCAACGACGAAGGTTAGACAGTTGTCGTTCTTAAGCACAGTCGAAGTGTTGTCTTTCAGTGACTCCTTCAGTTTTAAGCCATTGATGGTAGTAACAATAGTATCAGTTTTCGTCAATCCACTGTGTTTTATTTTTTTTATTTCGTCCAAAAAAGACATTAATTTGAAAAAATAGCAGACGCTCACGAAGACTTGATGCTTTAAAGTTTGCTTTTTGCTTGAGATTTTAAAAGTAAACTTTACTAACAATGATGGTAAACAGAATGGATACATTATAAAATCAAGACAAAATGCCTTTTTTTGTTTTTCTAATTTTTCAAAAAAAATTGAATTATATCAAATATTTTTATAATAATTTTCATTTAAAAAGTCATTAAATTTTGCGGATGTTTTGAGATTATTTCAAGAAAACTTTGACGATTGAAGTCGAGAGTAAAACTACTGAATAATGAAAACATTCGTGAATAATGAAAACAATGCTCGTTCATTAAAATTTTCAAAACTTTTTTTCAATCTGATCTGAGCTAATCAGGAAATTTGTAGCGCGCTCTTAGCAAATGCTTTCATGGAAACTAGCTGTAGGCTCCTAGAAGACTGGGCACTTTAGGACGGCGTCTGTATTTTAATTGAGTTGCCGCTTCTCGAACTCAAACTCAGCCTACCCGCTCCAATTGAAACTCCAAAAGAGCTATGGACATTTTAAATTTGTTTTGTTTTATCTTTTCCATCTACATCCAATTATCGTTTATTTTGATTTTATTTTTTTTCATTTTGATTTTTCACTATGTTTTGTGCCATTTCCAGCGTTTATCTGGATTTGTTTCAATAAAAAATATTTTAAAAAATCTATTGCTTTTCAAGAAAAATGTTGGAGTAAAGAAAACGCATACTTCAGGGCTTTGATCTACTACCATCAAACGGAGCTGATGGAGAAAAGTCTACATTTGCTTACAGTCTTTTTCCATACCGCTTTGTTGTCGACTTGGGGCGGGCTAACAACGTCAAGTGTGTGAGGCTACATGCCAGACGTCAATGCTGTGGTGAAAGAATGAGCAAGTTCAAGGTTGGATTACTAAAAACTTTCAACAGAAAAACTTGACATTAAACAGTCTGTGTATAAACTCAAGGAAATAAAAAAACAGGCGAGTTTAGTCTCATTTGCAACCAAACTCACTTTAGATACAAGTACGTGGTATTACACGTGGACAGCAAAGAAGTATTCAATTCAGCAAAAGGTATCATAAAAGACATGAGCTTCACCCAGTTCGAGGTTTATGGAGATGATAGAGGTCATTGCTTCAACCAATATTCAACAGACGTCTTCTATTTTGGTTGATGATTGAATTTTTAAATTTCCATTTCTTGTTTTTCTTTACTTGAAGTATTTTTAGTATTTTTATTAATCAATTATTTTTTTTACTTTAGTTTTTTTCATACAACTTCCAACTCACATTTATTCAAGCACGTGTGTGAAAAGTTGGTCTAGAAGTACTTGTAAAGTTTTAAGGCATTCAGGCGAGTAAAACCGTTTTCATGGGAGCACCTTTGAACATAGTGCTAAAGAACACGTTACAAATGTCTTAATCTAATCTAATCAAATCAACTAATTTATATAGCGCTGATTACTACAGTTCATAAACTTGTTTGTTTTGATTCGATTCGATTCAAAGCTGGTGGAATATGAAACAAATTTTGAAAAAACGCGTCAGTCTGTTTGTGCAGAAACTTTTCAAGCGATATTAAATATTGGTTTTCTAAAAGAAATGCCACTAAGAAAGATACAATAACGTAACGATAAGCGCCTTTGAGACAACCTAGTTTGCGAACTGTGCGCTATAACAAAATGTACACAACTTCATCCATCCATTCATATTGGGTGGCAAACGTGAAGCTGCTAGTACGTCATAGGTTATTCGCATCTGCCGTGAAACACCACTTGAACGTCATTGTTAAATGTTTTGCAGTGTTATTTTCAAATATAACAAAAAAAATTTTTTAATAATATGAACTTTTAAAAACGACTTAAAATTTCTTTAAAAACAAAAAAAATTAACAACGAGAATTATCACACAAAAAATTTTAACAAAAAAAAAAAATTAAAAAAAAAATTGAAATTCCTAAAAAAAATCTAAATTTAATTTTTGTAATTTTCAAAAAAACTCAAAATTTTTATAAATAATTAAAATTAAATTTTTTTTGTTAATTTGAAATAAAAACAAAATTAAAAAAATAATTTCAAATAAAAACAGTAACACTTTTCAAACAGTCACGAAATCGTCTGGCGTGCTATTAACAGCAGCCGTGTGTGCATTGGCCCCCTGTTCGACATGATAAATAACCTTGTCATCAGTGACGTCAACAGGCACGTCACGTGACTTGGTCAACAGACACGTGTCCTTCCGGGACCTGACGAAGCGGAAGAGGGCCAATGAGGAAGAGGTCACGAGGGTGATGAGGACGATGGTGAGGAAGTATATGATGCCCAATGCGATGCACACTGAGTTGTAGGGCTTGGGAACCATCACGATAGAGAAGAGGAGGGCATAGGCGGGGTTGGGAACAATGGTTTGGATGGTGATGGTCAAGGCGCTCTTGCTGTTCCTCACAACCACGAAGGATAAGCCGAATATCAGTAGTCCTGTGGAGTTGCTTCCACTTGAGCAATCCACCTATTCACCACCAATTCACAACCAATTCATCACCAATTCATCACCAATTCACCACCAATTCACCACCAATTCACCACCAATTCACCAACCATTTCACCCACCATTTCACCAATTAATTCACCCACAAACTCACGCATTTATACACCAATAAATTTCACCTATAATTATTACCATAAATTGTTGACGGGTGAACAAGATGAAGTTGGCAAAAGAAGTAAAGATAGGATTTCAAATAAATAAATGAATGAAAAGTCCGAATTTTTGAATTGCTTTCGAGTGCATGATTAGGACTTTGCAATCAAGTCTACTTTTCGTGTTATTTAGTCGGCTTTATGCAAATTTGAAGTGACAATGAGGATAAGGATGTTTATTCAAGTATGCCGAATGTCATCAGTGAACACTTCGGATGAAATCCTATGAATGACTCATGGATTCTTCTTCTTTTATGTTCTTTTTTTCTTGTTTTCTTTTTTTTTCTTTTTTTTCCTGATTGACTTAGAATTTCGAATAGCACTAATAATGTCCTAGCAACTTCAAAAGCTTCCATTACCCAACCACCCACCCACTCAACCACCTACCCATTCAACCACCCACCCCCTCAACCACCCACTTACTCAACCACCCACCCTTTCAACCACCCATCCACTTAACCACCCACCCACTCAATCACCTACCTATTCAACCACCCACCCTTTCAACCACCCATCCACTTAACCACCCACCCACTCAATCACCTACCTATTCAACCACCCACCCACTCAACCACCCAACCATTCAACCATCTACCCACTCAAAAACCACCCCACATTCAACAATCATTCCAATGGATCCTCACTCAACCCACTCCTCATCCACACACCTTAACATCCTTTCATCACCATAAAACCCTCACCAACCTCATCAGACATTAACCTCATCAGTTCCACTAAACCTCATCCTCCAAACCACATCACACCAAGCCTTACAAACTAAACGCCATAATTCGATGGCGCCCACAAATCACTTTCTGCCAAACCCCAAAAAACCCCAAAAACTCCACAAAAAACTTACAAAAACCTTACAAACTCCACAAAAAACTCACAAAAACCCTACAAACTCCACCAAAAAACGCACAAAGACCTCATCAACCCTACCAGCCCTCACCTCCGACAACGGGCAGTAAGACAGGTCCTAGTGCGACCCTCCAAAGGGTGATGTAGACGAGACTCCACGCATGGTCGATCAGAGCCAGCACCATCATGGCAGCCACGAAGAGGATCGCTAGAGGCCTCAGCACCAACGACAGCATCCTCGCCTGCTTCGGGAAGTACTCACCTCCTGTTTAGGAAGGGGGGTTTGGAAGAAGGAGGATTTTGGGGGTTTTTAAGAGGGTAAGATCATTTGGGGGTGAAGTGAGATTTGTTCGAAAGAAAGGGATTTAATGGTGTTTTTTAGAATAGAGTTGTTTGTTGAAGGGTTAGATTAGATTAGATTAGATTAGATTAGATTAGATTAGATTAGATTAGATTAGATCAGATTAGATTAGATTAGATTAGATTAGATTAGACTAGATTAGATTAGATTAGATTAGATTAGATTAGATTAGATTAGATTAGATTAGATTAGATTAGATTAGATTAGATTAGATTAGATTAGATTAGATTAGATTAGATTAGATTAGATTAGATTAGATTAGACTAGATTAGATTAGATTAGATTAGAATAGATTAGACTAGATTAGATTAGATTAGATTAGATTAGATTAGATTAGATTAGATTACAATACAATACAATACAAAAACGAATATTATTATAGTGGCATCAACCCCATAGAGTTTCGAGGCCAGATTAGATTAGATTAGATTAGATTAGATTAGATTAGATTAGATTAGATTAGATTAGATTAGATTAGATTAGATTAGATTAGATTAGATTAGATTAGATTAGATTAGATTAGATTAGATTAGATTAGATTAGATTAGATTAGATTAGATTAGATTAGATTAGATTAGATTAGATTAGATTAGATTAGATTAGATTAGATTAGGTTAGATTAGATTAGATTAGATTAGATTAGATTAGATTAGATTAGATTAGATTAGATTAGATTAGATTAGATTAGATTAGATTAGATTAGATTAGATTAGATTAGATTAGATTAGATTAGATTAGATTAGATTAGATTAGATTAGATTAGATTAGATTAGATTAGATTAGATTAGATTAGATTAGATTAGATTAGATTAGATTAGATTAGATTAGATTAGATTAGATTAGATTAGATTAGATTAGATTAGATTAGATTAGATTAGATTAGATTAGATTAGATTAGATTAGATTAGATTAGATTAGATTAGATTAGATTATAATATATTATATTATATTATATTATATTATATTATATTATATTATATTATATTAGATAGAATAAGATTAGATTAGATTAGATTAGATTTTTGAAATGTGGGTTTTGTTGTTTATGGTGGGATTTGTGGGTTGAGGGGGAATTTTTTGAAGTTTGGGTGGAAATTGTTGTTGGAGGTGGGGTGGAGTTTGTTGGTGGGGTGGGGTTGGGGTTTGTTTCAGGTGGTGAGGTAGGGTCAGATGGTGAGGTAGAGTTGGGTGGTGAGGTGTGGAGTTTGTTGATGGGAGGTGGGTGATGTGGTTTGTTGATGGGAGGTGGGTGATGTGGTTTGTTGGTTGGAGGGGGGTGATGTGGTTTGTTGGTGGGAGGGGGGTGATGTGGCTTGTTGGTGGGAGGGGGGTGATGTGGTTTGTTGATGGGAGGGGGGTGATGTGGTTTGTTGGTGGGAGAGGGGTGATGTGGTTTGTTGGTTGGAGGGGGGTGATGTGGTTTGTTGGTGGAAGGGGGGTGATGTGGTTTGTTGGTTGGAGGGGGGTGATGTGGTTTGTTGGTGGGAGGGGGGTGATGTGGTTTGTTGGTTGGAGAGGGGTGATGTGGTTTGTTGGTGGGAGGGGGTGATGTGGTTTGTTGGTGGAAGGGGGGTGATGTGGTTTGTTGGTTGGAGGGGGGTGATGTGGTTTGTTGGTGGGAGGGGGGTGATGTGGTTTGTTGGTTGGAGGGGGGTGATGTGGTTTGTTGGTGGGAGAGGGGTGATGTGGTTTGTTGGTGGGAGGGGGGTGATGTGGTTTGTTGGTGGGAGGGGGGTGATGTGGTTTGTTGGTGGGAGGGGGGTGATGTGGTTTGTTGGTGGGAGGGGGTGATGTGGTTTGTTGGTGGGAGGGGGGTGATGTGGTTTGTTGGTGGGAGGGGGGTGATGTGGTTTGTTGATGGGAGGGGGGTGATGTGGTTTGTTGGTGGGAGGGGGTGATGTGGTTTGTTGGTGGGAGGGGGGTGATGTGGTTTGTTGGTGGGAAAGGGGTGATGTGGTTTGTTGGTTGGAGGGGGGTGATGTGGTTTGTTGGTGGGAGGGGGGTGATGTGGTTTGTTGGTAGGAGGGGGGTGATGTGGTTTGTTGGTGGGAGGGGGTGATGTGGTTTGTTGGTGGGAGGGGGGTGATGTGGTTTGTTGGTGGGAGGGGGGTGATGTGGTTTGTTGATGGGAGGGGGGTGATGTGGTTTGTTGGTTGGAGGTGGGTGATGTGGTTTGTTGGTGGGAGGGGGGTGATGTGGTTTGTTGGTGGGAGGGGGGTGATGTGGTTTGTTGGTGGGAGGGGGGTGATGTGGTTTGTTGGTGGGAGGGGGGTGATGTGGCTTGTTGATGGGAGGGGGGTGATGTGGTTTGTTGATGGGAGGGGGGTGATGTGGTTTGTTGGTGGGAGGGGGGTGATGTGGTTTGTTGGTGGGAGGGGGGTGATGTGGTTTGTTGGTGGAAGGGGGGTGATGTGGTTTGTTGGTGGGAGGGGGGTGATGTGGTTTGTTGGTGGGAGGGGGGTGATGTGGTTTGTTGGTGGGAGGGGGGTGATGTGGTTTGTTGGTGGGAGGGGGTGATGTGGTTTGTTGGTGGGAGGGGGGTGATGTGGTTTGTTGGTGGGAGGGGGGTGATGTGGCTTGTTGGTGGGAGGGGGTGATGTGGTTTGTTGGTGGGAGGGGGGTGATGTGGTTTGTTGGTGGGAGGGGGGTGATGTGGTTTGTTGGTGGGAGGGGGGTGATGTGGTTTGTTGGTGGGAGGGGGGTGATGTGGTTTGTTGGTGGGAGGGGGGTGATGTGGTTTGTTGGTGGGAGGGGGGTGATGTGGTTTGTTGGTGGGAGGGGGGTGATGTGGTTTGTTGGTGGGAGGGGGGTGATGTGGTTTGTTGGTGGGAGGGGGGTGATGTGGTTTGTTGGTGGGAGGGGGGTGATGTGGTTTGTTGGTGGGAGGGGGGTGATGTGGCTTGTTGGTAAAGTGTGAGTTTCATGATGGAAAATTGAAATTTTTCATGTTTGTGAAAGTTTTCTTTTTTTGGAAATTTGTTGATGTTGTTTTTGTTGTTTTTTTTGTTGTTGTTTTTGGTGTTTTTGTTGTTGTTGTTGTTGTTTTTGTTGTTGTTGTTGTTTTTGTTGTTTTTGTTGTTTTTGTTGTTGTTGTTGTTGTGGAAAGTTGTTGACTTTGATGGTGTTGTTGTTTTTGTGGAAAGTTGTTGATGCTGGTAGTGGTGTTGTTGTTGCGAGTTTGTCAGATTCGTTGTCGTTAGTGACGTCATCGCTCATTCATTCTATTCAAAGTCTTCAATGGCTAAAGCGAGGCATGAAACATAATTTTTCACAATGTTTAAAAATTGCTTAAAATTAAAAATTCATTTTTAACATCCACCGTGCTATTAGTTACACCACAATGATGAAAAAAAAACATAAAAGTTTTGTTTAAAAGTAACTTTTCAGTTATTCACTATTAAAAAAATTAAATAATAAAATCGTTTGAACTTCTTTACAATATTCAACATATTTTTAAGCTTAAAAACTTTATTTTTACATCGGCTAAGGAGTCAGGTATAACGTCATGAACTTTCGTAAAATAATAATTTTGTTAATTTTTATATAATTATTTTTAAATTACAATGAAATCAGTTTTGAATTCTTGTTATGAATTTTTTTGAATTATTATTACAAAAAAAAAAATTTTAATTATTATTTTAAAAAAATTAATTATTATAAAATTCTTTTTAAATTATTATTTTAAAAAATTTAATTATTATAAAATTCTTTTTAACTTATTATAAAATAATTTCTCACTTTATTACGAAATAAAATTTCGGATATTCCCCGTTTGAACAAATAAATACCACCACACTGTCGGAAAATTGTTCCTTTTAAATTCGAAAATTAATTTAAAAATAATTAATTAATTAATTTAATTAGACTAATAAATGACCTAATTATACTAATTAGGTCATTTTCTATCTCTGAAATCACATTCGCTGGACATCAGTAAGCACAAATACAATACAAAAACGATTGAAACTACGCATAATTCGATCTTAATCATTTTTATAGCGCTGTTTCGACATTTTCAAAAGCCCATTGAAGCCTTCATACCAATGAAGCCCAGAATGCCAGGAATGATGAAGATAGCCTTGAGAACCAGGAAGAGGAGCCATGGGAAGGAAGAGATGCTGGAGGAGTGGAAGAGGGGGTGGCCTGAGGTGAGAAGGTGCATGCCTAGCAAGTTAACCCACAATGGAATGAAGCCTGTGGTGGTGGTGGTGATGGTGGTGATGGTGGTGATGGTGGTAGTGGTGGTGGTGATGATGGTGGTGGTGGTGGTGGTGGTGGTGATGGTGGTGGTGGTGGTGGTGGTGGTGGTGGTGGTGGTGGTGGTGGTGGTGGTGATGCTGATGCTGATTATGTTGGTGGTAGTGGTGGAAGTGAGTGAGCGATTGAGGTAGGTTTGGTGTTTAATCAATTTTTCCTAGATTAATTATTAATAAATAAATAAATAAATTAATTAATTAATTAATTGATTAATTAATTAATTAATATGATTTCCATTGATCGAATGCCAATAACATGATAATATTCCTATTATATTGCACGTAAATCATTTTACACCGATCGAACATCGCATGTTAGCAAGTAATGCCGCGAAGTTTTCAGTTCACAGCCCTCAAGGCTCAAAGGGGTTTCACTCGGTGTTCAAGAGTTGAAAACATTTGAATAACCGGAAAGAGGTTGATGGAGGAAAAGGACCAACGGTAGAGAAGTGAGGTGAAAGGGGAGACGAGATTATGAAGTGAATAGGATATGAGATGAAAAATCCTTTTACAAATCCATCGATTAGAAAGGCAACAAGGCTTCTCGAAACAAACAATTTACAGCTCTTATGACATTCACTTATTGTTGGCTTCAATTTTTTCTTTTTACTTTGATTGTTCACTATGTTTTGTGCCTCTTCCGGCGATTGTCTGGATTTGCTACAATAAAGACTATGAAAAAAGACTATTTTAGCACTGTTTTCATGTTATAATTACTAACATTTTTGAATCATACTTACTTTTAAATTATTCCACATTATTTTCAATCTTTTTATATATTTTTTTATATAATAATCTTTTTATATACAACTCTTTTTTTTATATATATACAAATCTTTTTATTTTTTTTATATATAAATCTTTTATTTTCTTTACACTTCTATTAAGATCTTTTTCATTTTATCTATTCATCTGTTCCATTCATCTGTTCCATTCATCTGTTCCATTCATCTGTTCCATTCATCTGTTCCATTCATCTGTTCCATTCATCTGTTCCATTCATCTGTTCCATTCATCTGTTCCATTCATCTGTTCCATTCATCTGTTCCATTCATCTGTTCCATTCATCTGTTCCATTCATCTGTTCCATTCATCTGTTCCATTCATCTGTTCCATTCTTCTGTTCCATTCATCTGTTCCATTCATCTGTTCCATTCATCTGTTCCATTCTTCTGTTCCATTCATCTGTTCCATTCATCTGTTCCATTCATCTGTTCCATTCATCTGTTCCATTCATCTGTTCCATTATTATTATTATTATTATTATTATTATTATTATTATTATTATTATTATTATTATTATTATTATTATTATTATTATTATTATTATTATTATTATTATTATTATTATTATTATTATTATTATTATTATTATTATTATTATTATTATTATTATTATTATTATTATTATTATTATTATTATTATTATTATTATTATTATTATTATTATTATTATTATTATTATTATTATTATTATTTATAGCTTATTGTTTTTTCATATATTTGATTATTGAATGTTTCGAGAATTTTCTCGGGAGGATGCGTCCCGGTATGTTGTCCCCTCAGGCACATAAGAGTTGATGGTGGTAGCGTTGTCTCCCTGTCGCTTACTATAGTGTCATTTGAGGGTATACAAATTGGAGTTGTTTTCTGTGTTTGTTTTTGTATTTGGCGTTTTTGTTATTGTTGTTTTTATTGTGTTTTTTTGTGTTGTTGTTGTTTTTGCTTTTGTTGTTGTTTTTGTTGTTGTTGTTGCTGTCGTTGTCGTTGTTGTTGAGATCAACAGATGTCTAGTGTTTTCATTCGAGGAAGCTTTTAGTCTGGCTTTGAGGAGCTCATGGTTCAGTTTCTGGTTATTGTAATCGGTTCTAAGCGATAAAATGTTGATCAACACACACAAATGAAGTAAGATAAAATTACAGTGTGTGTGTGTCTGTGTGTGTGTGTGTGTGTGTGTGTGTGTGTGTGTGTGTGTGTGTGTGTGTGTGTGTGTGTGTGTGTGTGTGTGTGTGTGTGTGTGTGTGTGTGTGTGTGTGTGTGTGTGTGTGTGTGTGTGTGTGTGTGTGTGTGTGTGTGTGTGTGTGTGTGTGTGTGTGTGTGTGTGTGTGTGTGTGTGTGTGTGTGTGTGTGTGTGTGTGTGTGTGTGTGTGTGTGTGTGTGTGTGTGTGTGTGTGTGTGTGTGTGTGTGTGTGTGTGTGTGTGTGTGTGTGTGTGTGTGTGTGTGTGTGTGTGTGTGTGTGTGTGTGTGTGTGTGTGTGTGTGTGTGTGTGTGTGTGTGTGTGTGTGTGTGTGTGTGTGTGTGTGTGTGTGTGTGTGTGTGTGTGTGTGTGTGTGTGTGTGTGTGTGTGTGTGTGTGTGTGTGTGTGTGTGTGTGTGTGTGTGTGTGTGTGTGTATGTGTGTGTGTGTGTGTGTGTGTGTGTGTGTGTGTGTGTGTGTGTGTGTGTGTGTGTGTGTGTGTGTGTGTATGTGTGTGTGTGTGTGTGTGTGTGTGTGTGTGTGTGTGTGTGTGTGTGTGTGTGTGTGTGTGTGTGTGTGTGTGTGTGTGTGTGTGTTTGTGTGTGTGTGTGTGTGTGTGTGTGTGTGTGTGTGTGTGTGTGTGTGTGTGTGTGTGTGTGTGTTTGTGTGTGTGTGTGTGTGTGTGTGTGTGTCTGTGTGTGTGTGTGTGTGTGTGTGTGTGTGTGTGTGTGTGTGTGTGTGTGTGTGTGTGTGTGTGTGTGTGTGTGTGTGTGTGTGTGTGTGTGTGTGTGTGTGTGTGTGTTCGTGTTGGCTGTAAATTCGTAAAATAAAAATTTCCAGTGACAAGATAAACGAAAAACAAAGAAAAAATATTTTTCAAAGAAAAGGATAAGGAAAAATAAAATTAAAAAAATAATAAAATTTTAGGTAAAAATTTTAAGGTTTCCTCTTACGATAGAAGGGTATACACGACTGGAACAACTAAGCCAAAATTTCTTGAGTTACTAAATTCGAATGATCTACTTACTGTTATTATCTAATAAGTGTAAATATATAATTGATGTATTTATAAATTGTATAATTAATTTGATTATAAAATTAATCGAATTAATCGAATATTAATAATTAATTATATAAATTATAATTTCAATATTAATTAGTCTATTGTTAATCTTAATTGACTACTCAATCACGTTGGCGACTCATTTATACCAAACAAACCAGCGTTTGAGTTGGAAACAGACGCCTAAGAGAACAGACGACATGCCGAAGTGGGTGGCAGAAAATGATGAACATTTTTGATAGATAACTTTTTTTCACTTTTAAAAAATTAAATTTTGACATGTAAATCAACCTTTTTCACAATTTAACTATTTTCAGTATAATTCATCACAAGCATTATATAAGGGTATAATAATAATAATTAATATTAATAATATAAATTATTTATCATTGTGCTTTTGAATAAAATGCTAAAAGGCGCTATACGAATTTTAATAAGTGAATAAATGAATACATAAATAAATAAATAAATAAATAAATAAATAAATAAATAAATAAATAAATAAATAAATAAATAAATAAATAAATAAATAAATAAATAAATAAATAAATAAATAAATAAATAAATACATACATAAATAAATTAACAAATACGTAAATAAATAAATGAATAAATAAATATATATATATAATTATATAAATAAATAAAATAGTTATCAATTGAAGCATCGCAGCCTCACCGATCCCCAGGATAGGACATAGCACCAAGGAGAGGACGTTCAAGTTGAGCCTAGCACTGTTCAATTAGCGTTACCAATTAGCTTAAATTGAAAGCAAAAAGTTAATCTATTAAATATAACGTTTAATTATGTGGATATGATATGGATTGGTGCTTTGAAGCAATTAAAAGCTTCAATTATTTCTCATTGGTTGCTAATTAAATGACGTTGAAGTCTTAAACGCACCTAGGTGTGACAAGGTCAATACGATGTTTTAATCAAAATCAACTTTAGAGAGATCTTGAATTTTTAAGTTTTAAAAAAAACGAAAATCATAACTTGAATAAAAACTAAAAATTGAAAACTTTAAATGGAAATAAATAAAAAATGTCAAAAATTAACACGCCGATCATTCCGCCATTGTTAGCGCCATTGTTAGCACAATTATGAGTTGAACAAATTGCGTTTCACAAATTCTTTGGTTAGACAAGATTGGATTAGATTGGATTAAATTAGATTAGATTAGATTAGATTAGATTAGATTAGATTAGATTAGATTAGATTAGATTAGATTAGATTAGATTAGATTAGATTAGATTAGATTAGATTAGATTAGATTAGATTAGATTAGATTAGATTAGATTAGATTAGATTAGATTAGATTAGATTAGATTAGATTAGATTAGATTAGATTAGATTAGATTAGATTAGATTAGATTAGATTAGATTAGATTAGATTAGATTAGATTAGATTAGATTAGATTAGATTAGATTAGATTAGATTGGATTAGATTAGATTAGATTAGATTAGATTAGATTAGATTAGATTAGATTAGATTAGATTAGATTAGATTAGATTAGATTAGATTAGATTAGATTAGATTAGATTAGATTAGATTAGATTAGATTAGATTAGATTAGATTAGATTAGATTAGATTAGATTAGATTAGATTAGATTAGATTAGATTAGATTAGATTAGATTAGATTAGATTAGATTAGATTAGATTAGATTAGATTAGATTAGATTAGATTAGATTAGATTAGATTAGATTAGATTAGATTAGATTAGATTAGATTAGATTAGATTAGATTAGATTAGATTAGATTAGATTAGATTAGATTAGATTAGAGTAGATTAGATTAGATTAGATTAGATTAGATTAGATTAGATTAGATTAGATTAGATTAGATTAGATTAGATTAGATTAGATTAGATTAGATTAGATTAGATTAGATTAGATTAGATTAGATTAGATTAGATTAGATTAGATTAGATTAGATTAGATTAGATTAGATTAGATTAGATTAGATTAGATTAGATTAGATTAGATTAGATTAGATTAGATTAGATTAGATTAGATTAAATTTAGTTCAATTTAATTCGATTATAAACATCACGAGCGGCACGGACTTGGTGAGGATGGAGAAGAGGTTAGTGAAGGCACCACTGGAGGCTGCACAGATGGACAGGAACATGAACTGGAAGTAGGATGGAGGATCCAACAAAAGGTTGAAGATCATGCCCAGCTGTGTGTGTGTGTGTGTGTGTGTGTGTGTGTGTGTGTGTGTGTGTGTGTGTGTGTGTGTGTGTGTGTGTGTGTGTGTGTGTGTGTGTGTGTGTGTATGTATGTGTGTGTGTGTGTGTGTGTGTGTGTGTGTGTGTGTGTTTGTGTGTGTGTGTGTGTGTGTGTGTGTGTGTGTGTGTGTGTGTGTGTGTGTGTGTGTGTGTGTGTGTGTGTGTGTGTGTGTTTGTGTGTGTGTATGTGTGTGGAATGGGGGGTGAGTGTGTGTGTTTGTGTGTGTGTGGGGGGTGAGTGTGGGTGTGCGTGTGTTCACTTCACCGTCATCATCATTATTTTCATCATCATCATCATAATCATCATCTTCACCATCATACCCATTTACTTTACATAAAACTCTCCCGTCATTTCAACCAAACGATGATTCATCAAATCAATCTGTTTTAATCAAAATAGTTGTACAGCGTTGATAAGCCATGCTTTTACACTTACATACAAAACAATAACGACAGATTCATGGATACTTTTATACATAACAACTTGTGTACCAGTTGTACACACTTCCACATGTGACAAAGTATTCCGCGGTTATACATAAATTCCCATGGAAAATCCAAGCGCTGTTATTCATCTTTTCACACATGATAACTCATGGCAAGGAGGACTCACGGCAGGCCAGAGGAGGAACTGCGAGAAGAGGAGGAGGAGGAGAATGATGGGTCTCATCAGGTAGGGCGCCACTTCAGGTCTCTTGACGGTCAAAGCGAAGCCGAAGATATTGAAAGAAAAGCCGATGAAAATTGCCATTGTTGGAAAAATGCCGAACTTGTAGGGGGGAGGACCTACGATTATTTCGGCCTCGCTGTGCTCCGAATTCTGCAGTTCCACTTGTGAAATGTCTGAATCGTGGGATTTATACGTGTGGAAAGGTGGATAGGAATTTGAGGAGGATGCTAGTAAATCGCGCAAGTCTGAAAACTCCTGTTGTTTTTAGGATGTAATAATCTACTAAATTGAGCCATTTTGTTTTTTTAGTAACTTTTTAAACATTGAACTTACGACCGATTAGTTTTCAAATTTTTTAAAGCAAAAATTTTTTTAGCTAAAATAGATTTTTTTCACTAAAATAGATTTTTTTCACTAAAATAGATTTTTTTCACTAAAATAGATTTTTTTCACTAAAATAGATTTTTTTTTACTAAAGTACGAAACCTTTGACAAAGGACCTACTTTTTTCGTTTTCCCAAACGTGTACCCTCAAGAGGCCCATTCCGACCCACTCATAGCGCACCCTGAAGAGGACACTGCCCTCGAAGGAGTGTTTCGAGAGGTCTTCATACACCAGCGAGAAAGCGCAGTCGTCAGCGTTTGCGTCATCTTCGCTTCTGTTCGCCAGTCGTCTGAGGTCGTGGTCATCTCGATGGTGGTGGTGGGGAGTCGTATGAACGCTCACCTCATCGGAGTGGTTTTGAGAAAGTGTGCTGGAGATTATGCCGCAAGGGTAAATGATGAAAATAGCTAGAGATTCTAGTATCTTCTCTGGCTGGATTCTGATGCTTAGGTCGGCATTGTTTCCGTAGTTGAGAACCACTTTTTCGGGTTCGAAAGTGATGTACTTCCCGGTGTTCACAAACTTTTTAATTCCACTTCCCAAAAGATGACCTTCTGTAGTAATAGTTACACTGCAAGAACAATCGGAGGAGACAAGAGTTAGCAAGGCGGTTACAAGAGCAAAGTTTCGTTCCATCATTTCGACACTTCGATGCCGAGTGTATCCGCCAGCTCTTTAATAAGGAAACTGAGCGCACAAAAAATTCAATTTAAAAAATTAACAAAAATTCACTTCTCTCGAACATTAGTTTGGCGTATTTATATTGGATTATATAAGGCGAAGACTGGGATTCCGAAGTGAGATTGAGGCTAGAGAAACACTTGTAACTGTATATTAAGTAAAAGTAATAAAAAATCACCTCAATCACTTTCAATGATATAAAAATAAATTTAAAGTAATGAAGAACGAATATGTGATGTTTTTTTTAATGAAACAGCTTTTCCGATGTATTCGAAGACTTCACGTTCGCTTTATTTATGAAAAAGAAAAAAAGAAAAAACAAATGTGAGAACAAAAACAGTATTGAGTGGTCACTCGTAAATTTATGACATCATAAACTTTATTTTACTGCAGTACGGTGCAGTTGAGGTATAAACATCAAACATCATAAAGTAAAACAACTTCTATGAAAGTTTCGCTTAGGCACTTCAAGTGAGAAAACTTCTTTATTGAGCCGACCAATTAGTTAGAATAATGATTAATGTTTCTATTCAATTGTCATAAACGACGAAACTCAAGTTGAATTTAAAGTATAGGTTTATGATACTGAGAAAGTCGTAGTTACCTTTGGTAGTGTACCAAGTTTTTTAAACTTTAAAAGAAATACTTTTTATTTATAAAAAAATCAATACACAGTTGTTAACGGAACGCTTTTGAACAGTGTGGAATCAGCGTTATAAAAATGATTTGATTAGATTTGATTAGATTTCACAGTTCACACTGTTAAACAATATTTTTGTTATATCCAACATTTATGAAAAGTAGTAAAACAAGACTGGTGATAAACTGCATGTAATATTGATTGAAAGTAAAGAGTTCGTAATTATTATTTTGTTCTTTATAAAAGTTACAGTCAGAATATTCCTTTATTTGCATATATACTGAATAATACAAAAAATACAATGTTAATATAAATGTTTTTTTAATTATACGGTGATTTTATGTCAATAAAATTTTCAAACTATTAACAATTTTTATAAAACATACTTTTATATTAATTTATAATTATTTATCATACCATAGACACAATATTATTTTAAAATCGTGTATTCTATCAATCGGGTTCTAGAAAACTGGGGTTCAAATTATTACGAATAAAATTAGAAATTTGTTGAATTTTTATTTTCAATAAATATCTATCTTGTTTCAATTTATAACCATACAAGACATTGCTTTATCTCACGGTATCACTAAGCTGACGTATCATTTTCAGACAAGATTCTACAGATAATTAGTTTTTAAAGAATTATTTATTAAAAAGATTAATTTAATTACAAGTTTATTTGATTAAAAATCACTTATATATGTTGCACTTGTTAAATAGATAATTATTTCAAATTTGAACTAATCCTAGAAAATCGATTTTAGAAAGCAAAATGAAGGAGAGTGTTTTAGCGGTTTTGGTTGTTTTTCTCTTAAGCTTTTGTCTCGCCGTTGACCGAGGAAACTTTAAGACGTGTCAGCAGAGTGGCTTTTGCAAGTGAGTCTCGAAGCATGCTTCCGCCACACGTCTTTATTGCATCTTCATAGATTATTTTTGAATTCAAATCAAAATTTTGTATTTGTGAAAAGGCCAAAATTGCAAAAGTTTTAATTTAATTTGAGTATAAAATGGTGTTTATTGAATTATAAACTCACTAAGCTTCATTCTTCCAATCAAACAATAACCAGACGACAGAGGGGACTGAAGGAACATGAATGTCCGTACAGTGTGAAGGAGGGCTCTATTTCTTATGTGGCAAACAATGTATCCATGATTCTCGAAAGCAACTCACCAAAGTGGAAATCTCTCACACTCACCCTCTCCACCCTTGCGGATCGAATGGTGAGGGTTCGACTGGATGAAGAAAAGCCTTTAGCACCCAGATATGAGATTCCTTATGGAGACGTAGTCTTTGCCAACCTTCCTACTGCCAGGTTTGTTTCCGAAATGGCTGCTTTTCGAGATGTTGCACATTTCCAACATCCCATTTTTTGAATGTTTAAAAAAGTTTTTTTTAATTTATATTTTTTTGGCTCTTGCAAGGCAGTGCTGTTTATATAACAACAATAACCGTATCATTATTTAGATACACCCTACTAAATTAACCAATTGAACATTTCGCAGGCTAATTAAAATATATTTATGAATTTTTTATATCTAATTAATATTAAAAATGTATTATAACTGATTTAAGCCAACTACATTAAAATCTTTCAAGCCAACAACACTACAACAATTCAACTTAACTTCATAGCAACTACACTCTCAACGTCCAAATTTTTCTACTACAACCTCTTATTAATTTCACCAGCCACATCAAACCAACTGTATCACAACCATCCAACCAACTGTATCACAACTACCCAACCAACTGTATCACAACTACCCAACCAACATCAAACCATCCAACTGACATCAAACTGCACTACAACTATTCCCACAATCGTCCGACCACAGTTACCAAGTGGTGGACATCTCGGCCGACAAGTTGACTCTAAAGGAGTCAAGCACGACCATTGTGGTGCATCACAAGCCCTTCCAACTTGACCTCTTCAGCCACGACACCCCGGTTATCAGCATCAACAACCGAGGACTTCTGAGGATTGAACACCTCAGAGAGAAAAAGGAAAGGTGACTGGTGGGAAGTGAAATTAGTGGGTTGGTTAATGGGTTGAGTTGGTTGATGGGTTGGATGGATTGAGTGGGCTAGGCGGGTTGAGGAGTTGGGTGTGTTTAGTGTTTTAGGTAGGTTTTATAGCTATGTATATCTAATCTATATAATTGATAATTTTTTCTGTAGCACTCATCAAGAAGAAAACCAAGGGGTGAGTGGTCTTTTCAAGCATTTAATAATCCATTTGTTACAATTTATAATTTTAATTAAAGGCAGATTAACTCAATTTAAATTAATTAAAATTAAAAAAAACGTAATTTAATTGATTCATTATTTGTGTTTCATTAAAACCACCTCTGTGACCCATCAAGGAAGCTAATGAGAATGAAGAAGAAAAAGAAGAGGAGAATAAGGAGCTTGATGATGGGGATGAGGAGGATGGGGAGGATGCGTGGGAGGAGAGCTTCAAAGGCCACATGGACTCAAAGCCTAAAGGTGTCTGATCAGGATGCATCCTTCTTTATCCTCATCCATCCATCCTCTTTGTATTCCATCCTTCTTTGTATCTTCATCCATCCATCCATTCTCTTCTCATCATCCACCCACCTTCATCCATCTCTCCAGCATCCTCCATTCATTCATCTATCTTTTCAAAATTTTCCATCCATCCATCCATCTTTGCACCTTTTTTGATTCCTCCATCATTTTCATTTTTTTCTATCATCTCTTCATTCAACTAGGCTGATTTTTTCTCTTCTTTTTTTTCGTTTTCACTTTTTTTTCTTTTTTCACACATCTTCCTTGTTCTTACTTTTCCATCACCAATCTTCTCATCAAAAACAACTAACATCTATTCATTAATTCATCCATCCATCTCTCTATCCATTCCTTCATCAATCGTTCATCTCTCCATCATCCATTATTTTCCATCCATCCATCCACCAGGACCAACCTCAGTGGGCATGGATATTTCCTTCCTCGGCTTCGAGCACATCTACGGCATCCCCGAACATGCTGACAACTTGGCTCTCAAAAGCACCAAGTGAGTATTGGTGAGGAGGAAGAAAAAAAGGAGGAGGAGGAGGAGGAGGAGGAGGAGGAGGAAGAGAAAGATGATGATGGTAGAGGTGATGATGGTGTAATAAGTGGTATTGCTGGCGAAAGAGGGTGATGATGATGCTGATCAATAACACCAATGTTGTCCATGCAAGGAACACCGACCCATACCGCCTGTACAACTTGGACGTGTTTGAGTACGAGTTGTACAATCCCATGGCTCTCTACGGCTCTGTACCTCTCATGTACGCACACAAGTGAGTGGGGAAGTGAGGTGGGGAGGGATTTTAAGGCGGCTAGGGATGCAAGGCGGGGTAGGAAGAGGTTCAGCTTGGGAGGGGTGGAAGAAAGTGTAGAAAGTGGTTATAAGATTAATCAGACTCTTCAAGCTCTCTCGAACTAACGCCATCATCATCATCATCATCATCATCATCATCATCATCATCGTCGTCATCATCATTGTCGTCATCATCATCATCATCATCATCATCATCATCATCATCATCATCATCATCATCATTTTCCACTCTTGCCTATAACCTCCACCACCTTTCATCCTTCAACCATTCATTCCAATGTGTTTCGTTATTATTATAATAATATCAGTATCAAATATAATAATAATACTAATGATGATGATGATGATGATGATGATGATGATGATGATGATGATGATGATGATGGCGATGATGATGATGATGATGATGAGGATGCTGATGATGATGATGGCGATGATGATAATGATGATGATGATAATGATGATGATGATGATGATGATGACGATGATGATGATGATGATGATGATGATGATGATGATGATGATGATGATGACGATGATGATGACGATGATGATGATGATGATGATGATAAAACAGTGAGAAGAACACAGTGGGTGTGTTTTGGTTAAACAGTGCTGAGACGTGGATCGATGTGGCTTCAAATGTGGCTGATAAAGTAAATAATAATAATCTTCATTGTTTTTGTTTTCACTATCAAATATTGGCAAATAAAGAATTTTTTTTTCATTATAATCACTTTTTTATCAAACTTGAATAATGATACTAATTTCATTAGTAAACACATTGATTTCATGTCTATAACCTCCATATCACCACCACAACAACACTACCACAACACCACTACATCACCACAACACCATTACAACACAACGCCACAACACCATTAAAACACAACACCACAACACACCACCATCCAGTCGATGTTCTCAAAGTTGTTTGAAATGGTGAAGGGAGACCAAGAAGTTCCTATGGTGGACACTCACTGGTCTATTTCTTTGTTCTTCTCTTTGTTCCTTCCCTTCTATCTTTTTTTGACTTTCATTATGCCCTTTTAATTGCATCTCTTTGTATCTTTGTGTATATTTTTGTAGCTTTTTTTTTTCTCTGCCTCTCTGTCTTTTTCATTAATCCATTTTCAACAAAGACACACACACACATACACACACACACACACACACACACACACACACACACACACACACACATACACACATACATACACACACATACACACACACACACACACACACACACACACACACACACACACACACACACACACACACACACATACACACACACACACAAACGTACACAGGTTCAGTGAGGCAGGCGTCATTGATTTGTACGTCATGATGGGACCTGCACCGACAGACGTCTTCAGGCAGTACAAGACCCTCACTGGCAGCACTCCTCTCCCTCCTGTCAGTCTCACGTGTCCTTTGTGTCACTTATGTGTGTCATCATGTGTCCTTCATGTGTCAGTTATGTGTGTCGTTATGTGTCAGTTGTGGGATGTAAATGTGCAAAAGAAAATGTGGTATTGTTCATTTTTGTATGCACACCAACAACGACCATCCTCAACAACAACAACCACCCTCCAGTTGTTCGCCATAGCATACCACCAGTGTCGATGGAACTACAATGACCAACAAGACGTCAAGAAGTCAACAACTACATTCTCTTTATAACATATTTGACGCTTGCATCTCCATCATCATCATCATCACCATCATCATCATCATTATCATCATCATCATCATCATCATCATCATCATCATCATCATCATCATCATCATCATCATCACCATCATCACCACAGTGTGGACGCAGGTTTCGACGAGCATGACATCTCGATGGACGTCATTTGGCTGGACATTGAGCACACTGATGGCAAGAGGTTCGGTCGTTTGTGATGTTTGTGATGTTTGTGATGTTTGTGATGTTAGGAATGTTTTTGGCGTTTGTGTTTTTTTTTCAAGTCTGCGTTTTTTTTTTTCGTTGTTTGTGGTGTTTATGTTATTTGCATTTTTTGTGTTGTTTTTTTTTGTTTGCAGTGTTTGTAATGTTTCAATTTTTTTTGTTCAGCAATGTCAATAGCAACCATAACACAAAACCCACGCCAAACCAAACGACACCACACTTCACCACACCAAACCACACCACACCTCAACAAACCCCACCAAATCACACCACATTTAATCAACCACACCACACCACTTTCCACCAAACCACACCACACCACTTTCCACCAAACCACACCAGAGTTAATCACACCACACCTCACCAAACCACACAAAGCCCCACCACACCCACCCACCAGGTTTTTCACCTGGGATCCAGCCAAGTTCCCGGAGCCTGAGCAGATGTTGGGGGGGCTAGCGAGGAAGGGCAGGAAGATGGTGACCATTGTGGATCCCCACATCAAGCTCGACGACAGCTACCACGTGTACAGGGACGCCAAGTACAACGACGCTGCGCTCTTCATCAAGGACAAAGGTGGCAAGGACTACGAAGGATGGTGTTGGCCTGGTGAGTGGTGGCTGGGTGGGTAGTGGGTGTTTTGTTTGTAATGGTTTTTATGGGTAGTTGGGGTCGCTGTTGGGGTGTGGGATTGTTGGAAATGATCCTTTTGGCGGGTGAGGGTTCTGTTGCCTGCTCGTTAAGTTTTGGGGGTTGTGCTGAGCCCATGTTGGTGGGTATTTTAATACGATAGATAGGTGTCTAGCAACCTAACTACAATACCATCATCACACCGCCACCATCACACCACAACACGCCACTTCTCAGGCACCTCCTTGTGGATGGACTACACCAAGGCAGAGGCCAGGAACTTCTGGGCCTCCAAGTTCACCTTCGACAACTACCAAGGTACCCTATCATTTTCTCCTCCTTCTTTCTTCCACCCCCCTCTTTCTCTTCCACCCTCCTTCTTCTCTTCCACCCTCCTTCTCTTTCTCTTCCACCCTCTCCTCTTTCTCTTCCACCCTCTCCTCCTTCTTCCATCAATCTATCCCTCCTTCTCAACACTCCATTCCACCCAGGGAGCACCAAGGACCTGCACATATGGACAGACATGAACGAACCCTCTGTCTTCAACGGCCCTGAGATCACCCTGCCCAAGGACATGCTTCACCAACACAACATAGAGCACCGGGAAGTCCACAACATCTATGGATTCTATGAGGTGGGGATGTTGGTGTAGGTTATGATGGTAAGGACCGTTTAGTGTCTGTGATGTGGTATGATTTTAGGGGGTTTTGTGTTTGGTGTGATGTAGTGTTTGGTGGTTTGAGTAGTGGTTGGTGTGATGAAATGTGTGGTCTTTAGGTGTGGTGGTGGTGTTTTGTGGTTTCGTGTGGTGTGTTGTCTTGTGGTGTAGAAGTGATGTGGTAGTGGTGTGGTAGTGGTGTGGTAGTGGTGTGGTAGTGGTGTGGTAGTGGTGTGGTAGTGGTGTGGTAGTGGTGTGGTAGCGGTGTGGTAGCGGTGTGGTAGCGGTGTGGTAGTGGTGTGGTCCGGTTTGAGTTGGGTTGCTTTGGTTTGGTCGTGGGGTATTGTTTTTTTGGGATTTTTGAAATGTCGGATTTTTGGTTGGTGTGTTGGTAATGTGATTGAGACAAACAACAAGCGTAAAAACACAACGAAAACAACAATGCATTAACAGCAACAACATCACAGTAAAAAGCGATAACACAACAAAAAAACCCACAACTACGCCACCAAAATAACACCAACAACCACAGCAACACCACGACAACAACACTACAACAACAACCTCACCAAAACAACTTCAACAACAACACCACAACAACAACACCACAACAGCAACACCACAACAACACCAACAACCACAGCAACAAGCAACCTGGGAGGGCATGCTGTTGCGCACCAATGGAGTCGACAGACCTTTCCTCCTTTCCAGGAGCTTCTTCGCCGGCTCTCAACGATGGGGTGAGTCCCATTGGACTGCCAGATAATTGTCCTCCAATTAAATTAATTTTTTAAGTGGTTTTAAATTTAAATAAGTGGTTCCAATTAAATTCTTTCAATACGGCTTTAATTTACTTGGTTGTTTCTAATTGGTTTTTAATTTAATTTAATTTTTAGTTAACTGGTTTCCATTCATTAAATGGTTGATTGGTTGTGTTCATTATTGATTTGTTGTTTGCTCGATCGACTGGTTGACTTGCTGTTACTTATGGTTGATAGACCAGTCTGATTTTCCACTTGTGATTCGTGAACCTATCCAGCCATTTCTTCCACCCATCCATTTTCCACCAACCACCCACCACCACTTTTATAACCACCTCCAACTCCATCCACACCTATAATCCCCCCAAATTTCGCACGCGCCCTACCATGCTCACTACCTCCACCCATTACACCATCCTTCTACCCATCACCCACTCATAACACCACTCCTCCACTCGTTAAACCGTCCATTACCCCCCACTCAACCACCCCACCACGCAGGGGCCATATGGACGGGAGACAACACAGGGGAGTGGGGTCATCTGAAGGTGTCCCTGCCCATGCTTCTCAGCATCTCCCTCTCAGGGGTGACCCTGTGTGGAGCCGATGTGGGAGGCTTCTTCAGGAACCCTGATGCAGAACTGGTCACTCGGTGGTACCAAGTGGGTGGTTAGGTGTTTGGTGCTGTTGGGGTTGTTTGGGGTGGTTTGGGAGACTTTAAGGCTGTTCAGGGGCTGGTTAATGGTTTGGTTGAATTTTTTATTGGTGATGTGATTTGTGGTGGCTGGTTGTTGTTGTTGCAGGTTCGTTCTAGTCAAGAATTTTTTTTTGTTATGTGCTACAGTGGCTTATGTGGTTATCATTGGTAGAATGAGAAATAATTAAGTTTTTCCTTATAATCATTGCCTGTTTATTTGAACAATGTTCACTAATGTTCACTTACCATCTTGAATCCACCCATCCAACCTTCAAACACACTTCTCTAAGCCA